>JANHGN010017157.1:0-24898 GCA_024605025.1 Megaceryle maxima
GGCAGCCACATGCATCTGAACACAAAGAGAATGCCTCATTTACTAACACAATGTCCAGACTGTAACTAAAATAATGAATACCAAATGAAAAACTTGCCACATACCCCAAGTGCTGACCTTAACATTCAAATACTCTCCAGTAGGGCAGGGACTACAGCCAGCTTTCAAACGCCATTATATGGGTATCCAGAGAGTAAAAGTAGAAAGTGACTTAGGTGTTCAGTTACAAAGATTGAGAGTTATGCCAGCCAAGAACCAAACACACAAATCACTGAGATTTAAACGTGGAATCTAAATCTGCTGCCATGAATCCACTGATTTATGAGCTAATTTTGTACCGTAGAAAGTAAACAACACAGAGCCATGAATACTTGGCCACTGGAAGATTCTGTTTATGTGATATTTTGAGAAACCCCAAACAAGTTAGTTTTCAATAGCAGAGGACTGCTGGGGGGTGTGCATGTGTTCAGTGACCCTCAACTTAGGCAAACTCTGGGATGGGCTGTCTTAGGCAATTATTAGTAGTTAATTAATATTAGATAATAAACCCCCGGGGTTCAGGCTTTTCATCTTTCTGGGTAAGGAATCGGCCAAAGAACAGCATAGAGGGAAAGAGCTTCAGAAACAGGTAGTGGCAGGATGCAATTATAAACTGCGGCTGAACCCGAGAAAGTTAACATCTCTTCTTGTTGAGAGAGCCTGTAGTCCTCAAGAATAGTTGAGAAACTAAGGGATGGAGATAGAAAAGAAAGCACCTTTGTCAACCCCAGGGATAAAAAATATTAAAAAAAAAAATCACAAATTGAGCCCCTGAACAGTATGAAATTGGCTGAAAAAATATCATAGCTTTGGAAGAACTTTTATTTGCTTTGGGTTTTGAGTCTTTAGGAAGCCATCTCTTCACATTTTCAAGCTTTCCTCTACCACCTGGAGGTTAGAAATTTCATTAAAAATATAGGTGAAGATGCTCCTGCAGTCATTTGACTTCAGCCGTTAACCCTTCAAGAAGCTCCCCATAATGCTGAAGGTGAGCATGTGATTAAACAGCAAGGTGTTCTCTGGTCTGAAGAGGGGAGATGTGTCTTCAGCCTGCAGTCCAGGCATTAGAAAACATAATCACTACCTCATTATTAGTAGTATTGTGAAGAGAAAAGCTGCTTGTGTCCTTTTGCATTGCCAGAGACCCAGGAGGTACAGAGTGCAGGAGCCAAAGGCTCCCCAGGACGCAGCCCATGGGGAGCAGTACAAGCAGGGCCGCTGAGCCCGCAGCCTTCTGCCCACCTGCCTTCCACAGCCCTTCCCAGCCTCCACTACCAAGCACCTTTTAAGCAGCCGGTCACAGTGGCAAAACTGGGGGAACGAAACAAGCCTATCCTTCAGCTCACGGCTCTGAACTTTTGTTTTTCTTGTCTCTGCCTTCACGGCACCTTTCTGCAAGTCATTCTGAAACAAACTCTTTTCTGGTGTGAGTCTCACGCAGCCCCCAGCACCCTACCTTTGGGGGGAGGGAGCAGGTTGCACCCAGTGTTCATTTTGGTGTGCTCCTGGCGCCATCTCATGGCCAGACAAACGTCCAGAGCCTGGCGGGCCCCGCAGGAGGGCGAAGCGGAAGGTATGCAGCTCCTGTGCTGCACACTGGGGAGGAGGAAGCCCATCTTCTTCAGACTGCGTGTGGTTGGTCCAATGCTCTTCGCACAGCTAAATATTTTAAAGAGACCATAATCTCATCTATGATGGTGTCTTTTAGCAGACCTAGACATTCTTCTGAATTCATGCATGTGAACAAGAGGACCATATCCCAACTCTGCAGGCACATGGTAGTCTTTTAAGACCTTTGTTTCTATAGAAGTCCAAGTGTGTTGGCTGGAGGAGCTCAAGGGCCTCCAGTAGACTCCCAGTCTGGATGTCCAGCAGAACGTGGCTGCAGGATAGCCAGCCCCCTACCCCAGAAGATCAACCTAGACATAGGCTGTTTGACTGGATGCTTACCACTAACTGAAAAAAAATATATCTGATTGCTCCAAGTGCCTTGTGTCTGACAAAGGCATACCTTCTAAAAAAACATGTGGTATGGCTTTGAGGATACCAGGAGATGGAGTGTCCCCTCCTGGTCCTACAAGAGAATTGTATTACTGACAAAATCTCAGAAGAAACAATGAAGAGGATTTACATGTGAAATGCTGATTCTGCAGCAGAAACACCCAAGGTGAATTAACTGGAACAGGATCTGAATTTCTCCAAATTTATCAGTGCATTTATCTCAAGCTGCCCTTAAAACTATCTCTCTTTAGGACATGCTACTACAACTCCCTTTCCCATAATGTTAAAAGCATCCAAGATCTAGTTAAAGACTGGTCATTCAAGTGTGAGGTCAAGTGCCAGGGTTGCAGAAGTCAGAGCAGAGATGACTCCTCATATGGGTATGAAAATGTTGACTGCATTTCTGTGGAGTTGCTGCTGACAGGAAGGAAACAGACTGTTCATGATATTTCAGCACAGAGGCTAAAATATCTGCAATCCTGAAAATGTTGACGAGCACAGTGATGTTCTAGCACACTGGACTCTACCTCCCAGCAGTTACAGGCATGTCTCATACAGAAGGAAGAGCTATATAAATGTTACCAGCCACAAAGCCACATCCTGTGTGACTTCTTAGCCACTTTGTCTGCAACTGACCTACCTCAGTAAGCATTTGGTCCTTACATGGAGAACATGCCTGAAGTTCACAGGCATCACTGCTACAAACACAGGAAACAAAGCAGGCCCTCCTGAACCTCTTGCCATCTTAGACAGACCTTATGGCCACTTTTCTCAAACAAATACCTATTTGATAACATAATAATGTCACAGGGTTCACTAGCCACAGTGCAGGTGACACATGCACTACACACTCTCCACACCCATCAGCCCCAGACTCTCAAACTCTGTGGATGAGGTTCACAGCCAGGCACGGTGCCTCCTTGCAACAGTCTCGGGCTCAGAACAAACCAGCAGCTTGTTCAGAGTGGATGGGAGGCTCAGGGTGCATTATCTTCCTGACCTCACAAGCCATATATCAAAGTCTTTATAAGGTGAAGAGCCACAAAACACATACACTGAACTGCAGAGATACAAGGGGAAAAGAAGATCTGGGAGGAGTTTTTAAGCAGGTGATGACAGCAGCTCTCCAGAGGTTGTGTTTTGTGAGAAAGGGTTGAGGCTGAGCAGGTAGCTGGGTGCTAAGGCACCTCGGCAGTGTCAGATGAGAGCCTGAGCTGGCTGGCTTCCTCTCACACCTGGGGGTTTGTGTCACTCAGCAACTCCTGTGGCAGCCCAGTCCAGCTGCTGGCCACCTGGCAGCGCCCTGGCATGGGAAGTACACAAGGACTGGTTGTGAGCAGGAGCTGTAAGTCCTGGACCAGGGAGGCTTCTGCTGCTCCAAAGGCTCAGAAATAGTGGTAGTTGTTAGAGGTGGCTGACGATCAACCAATTCCCAAGCTAACTGCCCTGCTCAGCATCCTTCCTTTCTGTTGTGGCCACAATGAAATAGCACCAATATGAACACACAACTGCCATAAATGTACAAGGAGACCACGTGAAGCTGCTGAAACAGACTGTATATTCCCTCCTTGTAAGGTCATATATCCCAAGACAGGATCTGCCCTGAAGCCCACTGTATGCAGAGTCTGTAATGTGCACATGAACCATCATGAACTCCAAAGAAGTCAGTGAGATTGCACAGATTTTAAACAAGTGTGAAAGGATAAGCAGGCTCCTACAGTTTAGTGAGCCAAAATGCATTATGCAAACAGTCTGATTCTGCTCTCACATCAGTTTTGCATCATTCCAGCTCATAGTGTTCAGTAGTTCCTCTCAGCTGACATCCATGCAAGTGTTGGAACAAAAACAATGCTTATAGTATCTTTTCTCATTCAGTCACTTTGCTAGAGCAAAAATTGTACCAATGCAGGGACCAGTCTCATGTTCCTGTTCTAGACACATTCTGAGCACTAAAATGCAGCATAAAAAGACTGCATGTGGTACACACGGGTCACTGCAATGCCTTTCACCCCTAGCTCCAGAGCCCCCTGGCAGCAAACTGCATGGGAAGTGAATGATATTAACAGAAGATTACCCCTTCACTGGTTTTCTGCAAATCTGAAGAAGTGTTTCTTGTGTCATTGCCTGCGTCCCCAGCATCAGAGCTGCTCTTATTTTCTTCCTCTTTGCAGTCCTTATCATCTTCATCTCCAGGAGATTTCCGTGACTGCTTGGAGGATTTCTAAAATGAACAACAAAGTTAAATACTAAAAACTGAGCTCCAGCCATAGAAAGACATTATTGAAATGCATGCAGAATGCTCTCTGATCATGCAGTTCCCTGTTGAAGGTGAATATTGAGGAGAATATGTGGGGTGAAAAGCATTTTGTTGAAGTGAATGAAGCAAAAGGAGGAATTTTGTGTTCAACACAGGTTGGCAGCACAATTGACTGTAACACAGGCACAGTAATAGGAGATGGGTGTTAGTGTTGGGTCACCTGTAGGTTTTGTTAGTTAATGAAACAGATGGTGCCAGCTTGACAAAAGTTTTGATTAAACACAGAGATGTAAAATGAGAATAACATTAGCAGAGCGGCTTTCCATACTTTTTTTAGTGCTGTCAGCTTTAATATATTAACATTAAAGCCATGTGGAACCAATATATCTTTTCTGCTCCCTTTATGTTATGCAATTCTACAGTACAAAGGGATAAATTGTGGCATTAAGCCACCATTTTCCTAATCTTCTGTTTGCCCAGTCTTCTGGAAAGAAGATGGTAGACCAGACCTGAATTTCTAATGTAAAACACACAAAGGGGGTGAAATTACTTAATACATTTTGTTTGGTGGATGAACCCTGAAAATTCTCTCTCCCCCAAATTGAGCCTGGATCAGATTGTTTATTTGCTTCTTCTCATTTCATACAGTTTTCACTTTCAGAGAAGAGTAACATGAATGTGGATGACTATGACTCTGCCACACTTTCCACAATTTTTTAAGCAAAGTACAGATCTGGAGGCACACATAAGAACTGGAGGCAGTGACTATAATGTTTCTCCCTTTCACCCTGGTGACAAGTGAGGTGTGCATCTGAACCCAAAATTGTCACTATGCAGGTGATTACATCCACCAGCCATTACAAGGCAGTCTAAGACACATTACTCTTAGCTTCCTCATCTATGCTGTTTGTCACCTAGATATTAACAGGGTAGGTAGGTACTACAAGGCAGGTCTTTTATCTGCAGGTCAAGTGTCCTACTCCCTGCTTAATGAATTAGTTCTTCCTCCCTCCCATTCTGCATCCTGTACTGAAGTGTTTTACACTCAGTGACAAAAGGAGCAATGAGCACATCTGACCCTACCCTATCTTTTAGTATGGCACCTGGGGCACTCACTGGAGACAGGAGAGGGAAGCTTGAATTCTCCTGGACAAGAACCAAACCTGAACTCATGTCTCCCAAGAGACACACCACTATGACTTTTTTCTCCTCTTCATGGGGAAATACCCATCAAAGATGATCAAACCTATCATCCATCTTTGCGTGGATTTTCTTAGCAGCCTTCTGAATTCCTTACTATTCCTCACCACCTTCTCAAAGTATAGGCACTAGAACGGGGCAAAGTATTTCAACTGCTATCTCACCATGGCTGTCTACAAAATCAAGAGCACTTCCCTTTGCCTGTGTGAACACCATTGTTACGGTACTGGAATCAAAAAGCTAAAGAAGGAAGAACAGATTGTCATGGGGTAGGCAGTATTCCAATTAAAAATTTACACAGGTAACAGTGGAAAAAGTCAGAAGATGATAACCTTTGAAGTGTAGGATTTTTTCCGTTTTGAGCCTGCTTTTTCATTCTTTCTTTTTCCTTTTCCATCCTCTTCTACCCGATCACCTTCCTCCTCACTGCTGGCATCTGCTGTATTTCCTCCTTCCCCTTCAGTTTCTGATGAGCTCTGTTGCTGAATTGCCTTTAAAATAATAAGAAGAATAACAATAATAACATAAGCAACAAAAATATCACTAAAATCTATTACTTAATTTTTGTTCTGCATTGGAAGACAGAAATACTGGTAACAGAAAGCTTACACTTTAATCACTGTAGTCGGGAAGAGCTCAGGTTATTCTTGCAATTATCAAGGGTTGCAAAGGGCATTTTCTCAGTCACCACTTGAAAACAGCTATCAGATGTAGATTCTGGGATAGTATGTTCTGAAGAGTTTATACAGAAACAGAAGATCCAGTAACAAAAATGTGTTTGCTGGAGAACTAAGGGTTGCTCAGTGGAGAGACCTGGCATGTTCTAATTTGGGCAAAACTGTGGAAACTTTTAGACTTTGGCTGCAATAGGAGAGACTCATTCAGGAGAGAAGATGGCTGTTACAAACCCCCGCCAAGGGCAAGATCTCTGTGTTAGGAAAAATCAAACACTGACCAGAAGGCTGGGAGCTCTTTGACAGTCCATCTCCCACAGACTATTCACTAGATTTTTTTAAATCACCCTGTGTATGCAAAACATCTGTAGGGCTGAAAATATGAAACAGGAACTGAGAGGGGCAGCAGCTTGTCTGCAGGTGGTCTGTATCTCTGGTTTGTAAGGTTTTGTGCTAATAATGTAATAGGTGTTCGCCTTCTTTTGGAGGTGATTTCTGCCTTCAAAGGACCACATTTTTTTAATGAGAAACGTTCTCTGGTTTTATACAGCCCACCAACTACCCTTCTGCCCCTCCAGCTTCACTGACTTTTTATTCCAGACATCCAACAGGGAGAGCTGTTGTACAGCAGCTACCATCTCCTAACAGCAGCTTAAGCTTCCACCTTCTCACCCATCACAACTTTGGCAGTGGTGTCCTATGTGTTATACATTACCCATGTAAAAATCAAAAGTGCAGTGACCTTAAGGTCTGAGTAAAATACAGTGAACCTGATATAAAAATAAACAACAGAAAAAAGAAGTCAGAAATTATTCATGTTTATACTGGAGTAAATAAAACCTTCCATTTTTAATTCAACTAAATCTGCTGCAGGATTTTCCACTTCATCACCCCAGAATATCACAGAAAGCAAAGGGCTCTGCAGTATGATTAAAGTTCAGTTTGTCACACAGTACAGGACCACAGTTATCTTTACACTACTTAATTACAAAAGCCGTGAAACTTTCTAGCTCCACCAAAACCAGGACCTTCCATGTCACTCATACAATGTTTACACTGAGAAGTCTTCAAAGAAGAAAACAAGAAAGATAAGGAGGAACAGAAATGAAGTAATTTACCTGATATCCAGTAAACTTTACTCCAGGGTTGTTTTCTATTTCCCACAGGCCTTCATTAAATCCTTTTCGCTTGTTTGACTTCCCAAACTTATCTTTATATTCTTTATATGGAAAAAGGTCTTTGGGTCCCAGGAATGCACTGTGAAGGTAACATTTAAAAAAGTACTTAAATTCCTTCTCTTCAGAAAAGAATATTAACCATGCAAATGTTTTTCCTATTCTTCCACTCATTCCATTATTTCTTTTTCAGTTTTATTTACTTGTTTATTTAGTTATTTAACACACCGGCTTTGAGTTACTGCTGTGAGTCTGATTTAATGGACTGGCTCACCATCCTGATGTTTGATGTTGCAAAATCATGCTGGGTCTCTCTAGAAACAACTAAAATGAGTCTCATTTTATTATTAACTACTGCTGGGAACCAGCACTTGAACAGTTTATGAAAGGGATTATATGACGTAATTGCCGGCAACAGCAAGAGGCCAGACTTTCAATCCTATGTGTTACAAATCCAGAAAGGCCTAAAAATACTATATGAAAGTTAAAAGCATTTAAGGACCACCTAGAACCCATGAGCCAAAACTTATCCCTGTAGTACAGGACAGAAAAAAGCAATGGCATTTATTAATATTATGTATACTGCTGGTAAGCCTGGGAGCTTCTTTCTTGGAATGATTCTAGATTCCATGCAAACACAATAAAACCACTTTCTTTCCCCAAAATAATATAATTTCATATAAGACAAGAAACAATGGGTGAATATAGGCAGATGAGTAATACAAGGAAACAATGAGGCACACAGGGGGCTTGTGGCCAAATTTTTTTTTTAGACAGCACAGCAAAGGAGGGATTTTGTCCTCTGCGGTCAGCTATGCACTGGCCAACTCATTTCAGACACAGGCACCACAATGCAGGGTAAGAGAATTGGGAAAAAAAAAAAAAAAAAAGACAGAAAGACAGTGTGTTTTCTATATACTTTACAACAAAGCTCTAACTTTTTATATAAACTGAAGAAAGCATAATTTCCTTTTCATAGGGTATCTACATCCTGTGTGTTTGCTCTGTATTGCGGTACTGGGATGGCTAATCATAAGTTAAATTGAAAACAGTGAAGGCAAAAAAACCCAAACCCCTTCATTCCCACATGGAAGATTCTATGTCACCAATGATCAGAGCTGAACAAGTCACAGTGTCCTTCACTGTAATCACTGTCTTACTTGCCTGATGATCTTTCAATTATTCTTAACTCTATGGTCTCCATTACCATGGGACCACAGAGCTCCACCATTTACAGCATATTTATTCTTGTAACGTCATTGTGAGGTTGGGAAGTTGCCCTTTTTTGCAGATGGGCTTCTGAGGCACAGAGATCTGGCCAAGGTCAAACTGAAACTAATAGCAGAGTACAAAGGAAAACCCAACTCTCTTTGGGTTCAGTCTAATACCTTAATCACAAGATGATACTTCTTCCTTGCTGTAAACACTGTTTCAGATTAATGCTTGTGATTCTTCCCAGCACTTATGAATGTGCGAAGTTTCATTCACTTCAATCATCCCCCTATATCCAAGAAGTTTGCTAGTACAGAGCTTTACTGGTGGCTAAAGGCATCAGAGGACAAGTCTCTGGGTAAAGAGCTTCCCTTTAACTACACAGGAGACAGAATGGTATCCATACTCAGTTGTCTCATTAAGAAGTATCTTAATTATATAATTATAAAGCCAATAATGCAATTCTACCCGAAAGCTAAACCATGATTTCCAAACTTACAGATGTCTTGTTAATATTAAAGGATACAACTGAGCAAGGGATCTGAATAAGTTATTTTATCTATGCTTTTGCTAATATTAGAAGATGCCTACTTGTTGCCAAAAATACAAAAATACACACAAACAGTTCTAACACAAGTAACAAAGGAAAATTGTATAGAATTTACCATGAGCTATGTTAATTTAGTTCAACAGTAATGTATGGAAATGTTTATATATCTTTTTACATATAGTAAACCCTGAAAAATTGTCTACATCTTTGTTTGAAATACCTTCATTGCCACTGGGAGAGTAACAGTCCTCACTGCTCTGCTTTAAAACCAAGGAGCTGCAATCTACAGTTCATTTTTAACAATTATGATTTTTAAATTATTAAGTTAGTAACTAGAAATTGTTTTCCTCCTTCAGATATTGCAGTCAGATCATGGGCTAACAAAAAGAAGTTAGAAGTTTGGGATTCATTAATTTCAGAATAACAGTGGTCAGAATTTTTTTCTCAAAATGTTTCTCAAGAAAAATGTTTTCATTAAAAAAAGATACATTTTGGTTTCTAATTTTAAAGACTCATATGTTTATTTGAACGTTATTCTTTTTAGATTATCGTGTGGAAGTAGTAGTAGATCACAATATATCTTTGTTTCATTACAGCAATAGGAAGAAATATTTTAACTAAGAGAGGCTACTTTGATCTTCATTAAGCAGAAACTGCCTTTAAAGATTTTAAAAGTAAAATGTGACATATAAGCTATGAGGCTTATTATGGTTTGGGATGTTAAAAACAAAAAATAAACAATACACTTTGAATAAAGCTTCAAACCTCTACAATTTAATTTAAAATGTCAACGGAATTTAATTTTTTCAGTTTCCCATTTTTCAAGGAATTCTGCAAAACGTGTTCCCTGCAAGTGGGGAAGGAAAAGTTTCAAAATGTAAACATTTCATGCAAAATGGAAAGTGACTTATTTTTTTTAATTACCTCAGACACAGTTTAAAATAGAGACATACGTACAAGATTTTGAAACTCTGCACCTTGTAGCAATTACTATGAGACCTAACTTACCCTTTCTGTTCTGATTCCGTTCTTTCTCTGTGAGCTCAGCCAGCTCAGTTCTTCTATCACTTCTGAGAGCTCCATCCTACAATATCCCTAGCACAAATCTCAGAGGAATATATACGTTTTAAAGCTATGTGATGAATGCATGAGGGTCTGGGGTCTGCTTCCTTTCATTTTACAAACCACCAAGTGAGTTCTCACAAAGGACACAAACCCAAATGTGTTTGAATACAGCAGCCTGGTCTCTGCTATCATGTAAATTCAAGTGAAAAATGTCTGCCCCTGCATCTGAGTTCAGATGACCCTTTAGTAAATTTATGCCAACACTTTTCTTTATGGGAAACACAGGCACTGGTTATTATTTATGCTTACACCATGGCATACCATCCACGCAGGAGTGTTCACACCTATTTTCAGGTTTCACTTCAATGTGTTAATACGAGTTGGGCTTGTTGAAGCTATCTCTAGGCTCTCAATGGCTTCAGTCAGGATTTGTTCTGATAAAAGCAGCGGAGAGGATGTTAGCTGCAGTGGAAGAAGGCATTTTCAAAGGAAAAGATCATGTTCATTCACTTACGTTTCATGAGTCCCAAAAAAGAAGATGGGGTATTTATTTGCTGGAGGCTTCACGGCTCCTTCAGGGAGTTCATCAATCTGTGAGACAGACATGGAAAAAGGATTATTCCCAAAGGTGGTGTCTCTTCTCCAAGAATCCCTACCAAGCCATGGAAGTGCTAGTGCAGGTATCCTGCAGACCATGGAGGTCCCGCTGTATGCTGGGGTGGAGAAGGAAAGAGGGCTGATGACTCTTCAGGCAGGCAGGTCATATAAAGTCAGCATATGACAGAAGCACTACAGGGAGATGACAGAAGACCAAGGCGCAGACAAAAAGTTTTACCAACTTCATGGGCATTATAATACACAAAGGCAATAAAATCAAGTCTGCTTAATTTAAGCGATAACTTCAGATGCTGCCTCATCAAAGGCACTGAAGCCCAGAGGGTTATCCTGTCTGTCTCGCACAGCCACCTAAATAACTTCTGCAATAAATGGGGAACAGCTGGTATTTCTGAGACTCTGCAGCCAGAAAACTGGACAAGCTCCCAGTGGTGCTTCCTGCTGGCGATGGTGATATGCAATGTAAAATGCGTAACGCACAGCAGGGACGAGGGCCTGGGACTCTCCTTCCCCTTCAGCACCTAAATAACTGGTTTTGGTCACCACTCCCCACTGTACTCCATCTCCTCTTTCACATTTTATCCCTGGCCTCACATTTCTCAAAATACAACTGCAGAGCAGCTGAGGGAGGGACAGCAAGAGAGCTCTCCTGAGATACAGCCAGGACTGGGACAACCGTCTCAGGCTGAGCAGTGGCTAGACCCCAGCTTCTGATATCTGAGTAGAAGCACCAGTCACAAGGCAGGAGGTCAGGCCCATGACTTGAGTCTTGTCCATATGCAATTTTTCAGTTCTCTGCAACAGAAACAAGAGAATCCAGGTGCCTACCCACATAAACCAGAAACACAGCACAGCTTTAAATAAAATCTAAGTGCCTGCTTTCCCAGAAATGGCACTTCTGAGCATATGCGGGCATCTAAAATAAACTGTCTGGCTAAGGAGGAGCCTACTGAACCTAGATATCTACAGGACAACACCAGAGAGCCCACAGAATGGCTTGCTGCCTGGGTCTTAGGCAACTTAATCTCAACATAAGCGTACTGAATCCCATCAAATGTCACTGGAACTTAGAGCAAAGTGTTGACATACCAATGCTATATGAAATCTGCTCCTCAGCAGAGCATGGGGATGGAACCTGCATGTTTTCATTCAGGAGGCCAGGCCCACATGTGCTTTCCTTCTCTTTTCCTGCCGAAGGACCCCAAACACTGAATTCTTGTTGATTAATAAACACCAGATTGTTTTCAAAGATGTTCTCTTTCACTGTAAAGCATCTGCTGGCTATGCAGCTCTCAAAGGAGTACGAGGTTTTATAAGAATTCAAGTCCTTCTGGTCTTTATGCAAGGGTACCCACTGGGGACAGAGAAACCAGAGCCACATGTGGAGCTGTAACATCACAGGACTCCTCTCTGCAAAAGAAATGGATACCTGTCTTTTAGGTCAAAATGGAGCATTCTCTGAAGCTACGTCTGATACAACCAAACCACTCCCTGTCTCCTTTCTGTAGCACAACTCAGGGGTGTGGATGGTGGGGGTCTTGCACACTGGGCTATGTGTCACCCTGCACTCACTGCCCAGCACGGTCTGCAGGAGACAATCTGTGATGGTCAGAGGTGTCACATGCCTTGTGGGCACAGCAATTACCCAACTTCTTTTACTTAACAAAGCTAATTAATTGATGAATAAAAGGAGAAGCTATAATAGATTAAACGCACATAGAAGGAAGATACACACTGGTGGAAGATGGAAGCGTGCAATCACTTTAGCTCATCTGCGTGTAAGAAGAGACTAAAAAGACACGACAGGCTGTTTTGTGTCCTCTTCATCATCAGGAATACACAGAGGAAAGACTGACAAAAATATTTTTTTAGAACTCATTATTTTCTAACATTAACTATTTCTTTTTAAGTAAGTGTCCATAATGTGGTTATTTGCTCACTAATTCATGATTTAAATACAGGTACTGGACTGTAACAGTGCTAAGATGACTGCAGGGGAAAACCATTGCAACTCACTTTAAAAACTGACAGCAGGTCAGGGGGATAGTATGTCCTACTCTGCAATATGTTTTCTGCCTCCTTAAAGATGGAAGTATCTATGCATCAGACCAAAAAAAGGCAGCTTATCAAGTACAGGGGTAATAACACCTCAACTGCCTGGATGCCATAGCCATCTTCCTCTTTATTACGATGAGGAAGATGTCCAGACAGATACTAGATCCCAGAAAAATGTGGACTCCCACAACTGAGACAAATAATGTCTGCTGGGACTTGAGTGTGAATCTCATTTGGCCGCTTGAAACACGGCGCCAGCTCTGGGCTGCATTACAGAACAGTGCAGTCCAGTTACTGGCTCAGCCCTTTAAGAATTTCTCGTGAAATAAAGTGAACAGCTGTAAACGATCAGTAAAGCGGGGAGGAATGAAGACATGCTTAGTAGGAAACACTGATCAGAAGGGAATGGGGATCACACAATGTGCTATGCTCCAAAGCAGCAAGAAGCTTCTCCTAAGCAACACCCCAAGTAGAGTTAAGCCTCATGTCATATTCCCAGCACTTTACACTGTTAGCTAAGGAGCAGCACCAAATCGACAAAGGACAGCGCACACATCTGTCACGCAGCTCACCTGCTCCCCATTTCATGGCATATTTCTTTATTCAGCCGAGTATCCCCTTTGACTAAGTATCATCACAGGAAGTCATAAAAAAAGCTTTTCATAGCTTTTGAAAGTTGGCATTCATATACAAACACATGCAGTTTAAATCTGCACTAAACAGCTCAAGGATAGGCTGTTAATGCTCCCACTCTAACATTTCACCGTGCAGCTAAGGTCAAGACTTTTTCTGCCTTCACTGATTTTGCTATGAGCTTCCCAGCTCTCAGGGTTACGTTCTGCAGCGAGGTTGAATATGAAGTGACAGTGCTATCTTATGGTCATTTAACTCCATGGCAAAAACTCTGGGGAATTTAGTGAAGGGTGAGAGCCTCTCTGCCAATTAGGAAAGATCTCCTCCCTTTTTACCTATTTCATACGAATCCCTGCATTAGAGACCACGAGAGGACAGCTTTTCACAGTCCACCCATTCCCAGCAAAACCACCCCAGCCCTCTGTGAATGCTTATTTAGCTGCTGAACAACCCCAGCAGTCCTTGACAATTGCTGCTGTTTTGTAGTAGCAGAAAGCAAGCAGTACAAGCAACCATACTGCAGCAGCCTGCTGCTGCACTCAGGCACAATTTATTCCCATCCTACAAAATGTTTTTGTTAAATATGCTGAAGATTTGGATCTGATATTTTTCCCCATATCAGCAAGATCAAAGACAGGGAGGGAGGGAAGGAAGGAGGGAGAAAGAGCAAGCGCATGAGCACAAGAGCGAGAAAAGCATCACTGCTTCAAACCAGGAACAAAAGAGGTAAGTGCACCCGTACTAGGACACAGTGTTGTAGTCACAGAAACCTCACTAATGACTAAAGCATCTGTCTATCAGAGAGCCAGACTGCAATTGCATTTTGCTCCTGGAAGGAAACAAACAGATTCTGAAGTGCCCGTTATAACCTGCAATCAAACAGGAGATCCATCCCCTCCTGAACCAGAGCAGACAGTGGGCTGGCGCTTGCTGCCACAGAAATCAGGAGAGCAGTGCATAGTGTGCACATCTGATACGTGCATCAGCAACATCATGGGCAGCCGCTTCAATTATGGCTAAAATTAAAGCAGGTGGTTTCAGATTTCGAGTTTTATCCCCTTTGCTCCCATTGCTGTCATCTGCTTAATGAATAACAATTGGGTTTTTTTTTGCACAACCTCAGCAGAGCTGCACTTCCCAGCATTTGTTTGCCAACCAAGCAGCAGAGCTTTAAAGACGTAACTGTGCTTTTTTTCAGTAAACAAATGCCAGGCTTCTAGGGTCAGAACATTGAACAGAAAAATCAGCCTGGACCTCTCAAACCAGAGCAGGGCTTTATCAAATGGTGTTGCTAGGGTCTACCTATGTGCAAGCGAATCTGTCTCCTTACATTGTAGTTTACAGGCTAGGATATATACGCAGCCCAAATATTTAGCTCTCAGTGGTGGTGAGTAATTGCTGATTTCTCAGGTAGTATTTCCAGCTGGTTCCCCCCGGCTGGGTTTGGCAGTACTCACACTGCAGCACTTTCCTCCCTATTGCCATGAGGTTAGGGACCCTGGGGAGAGAGGCGCTGGGTGGGTTGGGCTGGAGCTGCAGAGCTGTAGCCGCAGAGCTGCCCTCCGAGAACAACTGTGGCTCCCAGAAGCACAAATCATCCCCATGCTTGCCTGTGGGATAGCGTGGCATATTCCAGACAGGCGGAGGAGCTCCCTGGGAGGGCTGGTGCAGAAACAGAGGAAGCTGCACCCCCCTCCTGGGTGTTCTGCTCCGCAGAGCTCTACATTCCCTGCAAAATGGAAAACGTGTCTCTCTCAGACACAGAGAGAACAGCAAGCTTTGTCTCTCTGCGTGTCTATGTAAAGCAGCTTTCTGTGGAGGTTTACGTTACTGCAGCAGTCAAGAAAGGGGCAGTTCTGCCCATCAAGGCGGAAGGGCATTCCAGATGCATCTCCTTCCACTTGGAGGGACAGCAGGTGTCATGTTGTATGGCTATCACAAAATCTCTGTGCTGTGGATAAGCTGCTGCTCAGAAGCAGGAATTCCAGGCTGTCAGGCTGGCTTTTGGACCCGACCCTGTTCCATTACATTCCAACAGAATTTTACACTGCAAGAAAAGGTATTATGCAAAAATACCTATCAGGCCCACATGTACAGACAAGAAAGCTTTACTTCAGCATGCAGAGGTGCTTATGTGAGCATTGAAACCACAAGAACAAGTCCTTTTATTTTGCAAAAAGAGGGAATTAAAACTGCAGAGCAGTAATCTCTGATTGTTTTGACATACTGTAAATGCCTTTGATTGGCAAAAGCACACAGAGGCATTGCAGAGATCAGTATCTCCCACCGAAATCCCTGGAGTCACTGCACAGCAGTCGAGCAAAGGCATATAGTATTTTTGCTGGAAAGTGGTTCAAGTTGCTTATTATGGCCCAACACACGCAAGCAGTTTGATCTTTTGCAGCTAGCTTATTAGCAAAACTCTAGATGGATAAAAGCAATACTCTTCAAAATCCATTATTAAAATAGGATATTTTGCTTTTCTACAATGGTTTTATTCAGATGGATTTAATATGCTTTTTAATAGCTAATGTTACTGGGAGTCAGCAGTATGGCAGCATAGTTTCTAAACCATTATTTAAAATACTGTTCTGTAAAATGTAAAATATTAATTTTTTTTTCCCAAAGGATCCTAAAATGTAAAAAAAAAAAAAAAAAACAAAACAAAACAAAAAAAAAACCTCCAACCTCCTTCAAGCTAGAAACTGTGACTCAAATTCTAAAGTACTTAAATTGAACAACAATCCAACTAAAGCTTGTTGGAGACTGCCAAATTTTTCTCTCATTTATCAGGACTATATGGTATATGAAGCAGAGCACAATTCCTTCCCTGATGTACATCACATACTAGAACTCCTAGTGTGGAATGCTGGCATATGCACTTTTTCACCCATTAAAAAAGATAACCCTGTGCAGGATGAGACTAGAAGCAGAATCCAACTTAATAAGGTGGAATAGCACAGCTACAAAAGTAAAAATTAAAAAAGTTTCTGGGCATGGAAGAGTGCCACCAGCAAAAACAAAAAACAAAACAAGATTAAAAACAGCAGAGCATACTTTTGAGCACTGCTGAAAATGGCTGAAGGGTATCCTGCAGACAGCCAGAAATGACAATATAAAGACATCAATCCTCCTTTTCTTCTGTGCATGCTCAGGACCTCAACGAGATAGAAGACAATGAAGGGTTAGTTTGGAGTCCAAACAATGCTGGCAGGCAATGTCTCACTAGGAAAGATCAGCAGTCTTGCAGCTGAGTTCAGCCCCTTTACATCCCTAATTAGCAGCATATTTTTAAGACAGAAACTTGAAATACACATTCGGCAGAGCTGCTTTCATCCTCAATATGAAAATGGGGCCACAGCTTAGTTCTGCGTGACTGGTATCTATATGCATGACTTTGTAGATAACAGATCTATTCATGTGATTCAAGTCCTCTGTGAGCTTTCTTTCGTGGCTGGTGGACAGAAGACTGTCAGAGGAGGAGACTCAGGGGAGACAAAGACTAGTCCCATCTCTGCCACTGACCTCTGAGATGACCTTGGCCACATCACTGCATCTCCTTCAGTCTCACTTTTACAAATGGAGACTGGTACTTTTCTCCTTCTAAAGCACTTGATGTCCACTGCTAAAATGCTAGGTATTACTAATAACAAATACTTCCAGCTCTGTCAGAGAAGGATTCAGGTTACCAAACTGCAGTCATCCCAGTGAACACATCCCAAAGTTAGACTGCTGCAAAAATGCACAATTTTCTCCAAATGAAGTGTTTCCCTGACACAGTGAGTGAAGCAATGATGCTACCAGTCAGATTTTTTTCTCCTGACTATTCCCTAAGGAAAGGAAAGGATGTGATCATGCTATTTTCAGTCTGACTCTTACCTGCAATAACTCAGGTACACATCTGACAATTTTACCAAGCCAGACAAAAGGAGAAAAGCTAAAGATATACTAAGTTTCCCCATGTTATGTGATAAATAGACTATCCATCAGAATACAGACAGACAAATAGTCCATATGCTGAGAGACAGCTTGCAAAGCAGGCTCAACCAAAACATCAGACAACAGGGAATCCACATAAAGGCAAGCCAGAGAAAAATAAACTTCTTAAGTTTCATGGCTCACAAAATTACTTTTTTATTTGTGGATGGGTGGGGAGAGTTTGTTAATTTTCAACAAATATTGCCAGCTTTGAGGCATTGTGTGTTTACTTTCCTTTAAGCACAGTGAAGCTTGAGTCTCCTTTGTCTGAATTATTTGAGATATCAAAATGCTGTTTGCAAGGTACGTCCATCTAAGCAAACCAGTGAGCCCACTAATACCAGATGAAAGCAGTTTCTGACAATAAAATCTGCTTATCCTACTTAATCATCTTATTAGAAATATTGTTGTATTGAAGCATAAAAGTGTGCAAGAAATGCACATACAAAAATGTGTTTGGAGGACATACAGCAAATAAAAACTCATTAATCAGTCAAGACATCAACATATAGGGACTGCAAATTCACAAACCCCACATTTCTCTCCTGCTATTCTTCTCATAAGCCAAAGGGACATGAGAAGTCGTATCGCCTGCCTCCTCAAAGTGCTCAGACAAATTCTGCCACCTTCCGTTTCCACATCTGCTAAACTGGATGAATGGTATAAGAACTCATTAGACCGAGGAATACTTTTTTGGTCTTTCAATGTTTACACTACAATTTTACTATTTCATTGATTTTGTTTAAGGAAAAATGTTACATTCACGAGACAGGATTTTTTGGCCAGTCAACTTGATCAAAACCTTTTCAATCAGATGCAGCCTTCCTAAAGCACTGACATTTGGTCAAAGACACACAACCAAATTTTATACTCGAGGCTCATCTGTTCCACTTATCCAAAGCTCCATATTCCACTGTTCAAGCTTTTAATAAAAGAACTGTTGTTGGTTCTTCTACTTACACTGACACACTTAAAGCCAAAAGGTAAGCGATTTTCTGGAAGATTGCAGCCTCCTAGACTTGGCTGACTTAATTTATTATGTTTTTTCCAATGTAATTTACTTCCCCAAAAAGTCAGTTAAAAACATTGGATTGGCGCAGCATTTCTGGGCTGAAGAACAGCAAGTGGCCCTGTACAATATTTGGTCCAGCTTCCCACAAAGTACACAAAACCCTGTTGACACTACGGCTTGCAGCTAAAATCAGTTTGAGCAAGGAAACATGATCAATGGAGACTGCAGGACCCAGAATGTGAGCCTCCAGTTTGTGTCAGGGTGGACACAAACATACTAAAGACAAAGAAGAGAACAATCTGCTTCATTTGCAGCCCCCTGGCTCCTGCTAGGGAGTATTCAAGCTTGGCACTCTGGAGGTTGCAATTGTACCCTGGACCTTTGGGTACAGAAAACCTTCCTGTCTCCTCTGTGGCCTGTTTTGTTTCCATCAGTTGTAGCTAAGGAGTACAGTATCAGGGGACTGAAACACTCCTTGTCACTAAACAAGTGCCTGCATAGAAAAAATGCTCACTGTTACTTGGGAAAAGAACACAAAATATCCCCAAAAAGCACAGAACATTTTTAGTGTCCTGCAACCCTCTGAGCTTTGGGTGCAGCACTAAAGATAAGACTATATGAGTGTTCTGACCAGTCCTCCAGAGAGAATGGAGATACAACTAAGCATGTATTTGTCTTCATTACGTTACTCTCTGTGGACCCACGGACCATAAAGACTCATGGCTTTAAATACCTGTGTGTGTGTGTTTTCACACCAAAATATTTATTTGCAGGATTTAAGCAACTATAAACATAAACTTCTGTTTCACAGTGTCATAAAGGGATTTACCTATTACCTACCTACCTACCTTTTTGCAAGCACAGGCAGTCTGCACCAGCTGAGCTGCATACACACTGCAGAAGCCACATGAACATCTTCTGCAGGCACTGAGTATGATGGAGGTCCCTCCTGAACAGGTACTACCTCCTGGCGCTGAGGGCTGCAGATGCACAGGCACACTCAGAGCACCAAAACACAGCACTTAGGATGCTCACGTGAAGGTGGTGGACTGCTACTCTTCAGCAGTGGAGAGGCCTGGGTCCAGATTTTGGAGCTATGGGCTAAGTGTAATCACCAAGCATCACCAGTACACAAGCAAATTATTTTATTGTGATGCAAACAACACGTGTGACAATATGTACACAATCTGGAGTGAACGGGAAGCTATGAAATCTAATTACAAACCCAATGAAATGGTATGGTTGGCAATGATTTTTCAAAGGCAGGTTTTCCTAAGTGCTGATAAACTGCAAACTTGTACCTGCAGAAGAGCTCAGTGTTTGTAGGATGCCTAGTGTCACTAGAAACCTAACAACTGGCTGTAAATAATTGTTTCCAATTGTTTCCGCAGCCTTAGCCACTGTCTACGGTACAAAACAACCAATTAAACCAGCAAGCTATTCTGCTAAAATGGAACTTTTGCCTGTGTAGACTGGGTTGCTGAAACCATGGGATGAGAAGAGATCTGTGGAATCAGAGTGGTCTCTGTGCAGTACTTGAAGCCAACTTCAGTATCTTTAGTGGGTTTACTTTCAATCTCTGCTCAAGATTTCCAGGAGCTGTCATTACAGTGTCAAATACTTTCTTTGCAAAGTCCCTCAGTTTAGGTTAAACTCTTAGGAATTTTAATCTGTCTGCCTAGAGACTTGGGAACGTGTTTTCCAAGCCATGTCATACTCTTCCCCACCGGCCTGTTTTTTTTGCTTCCAAAAACTCAGATTGAGAAGTTTCATTTAACTTTGACTAAAAAACATAATGTTGCTGAAATTTACTTAAGATAGTCCCTAAAAGATTAACATTTATCAAAATCAACATTTTCCTCAATAAAATAAAATAAAATAAAATATATCTCAAGCAGCAGCTTACAGGAACGAAACCCTTTATATAAAAATATACAAAGCACTCCATTACATACATGCAGATCTATAGACTTAAATCCTCATTGCTAAACCATGTTAGAAAAAAAATTTCTCAGATGAAATAATAAAACCATAAAAGACAAAAAGATGCGTTTTTAGAGATCTAAGTGGCATTCATGTCAGAAATGAGATGAATGTATCAATATGGTGGTGACCAGACTTGCTAGGGTGGCATGCCCATTATTCTAAAAATATATATTCTACATCACAAACACTAAATAGAAGTTTTAAGCACGTGAGTACTGTCAGTTCCTTTACATGGATTAGTCACAGGCTTGAAGTTGCCTATGTTTATATACTTGCAGGATTAAGAGTTGCTTTACAACATCCTTTCTCTCTATCCAGTAAGTTAACTTGAATATGTGGATGAGGGATTTTGTGTTACTTTCAAATAACCTCTCTGAATATGGTGTTTCCATGAACGTGAGCTATTTACAAAACCTAGTGACTCAACTGCAGTTATGTTACAGAAGTCACTAAGTTTATTCCAGAAACTGCTTTCTTCCAAAAGTGTCTGATTTTCTCTGACTTTCCTTCTCTAAACAAGACCAAGGGCTGTCGGCCAGTGCTCTCCTTCATTTCTATATCGGGCTTGGAGGGGTAATCAGAGGATTCATTTTAAGGGAATGATGATTTTAAAAGGATACAGACTGTCAAGGGAAAAATTACACGTGTGGAACTGTAATAGCTGTTTTCCCGCATACATTAATATTAAATTTTTAAAACACTCTTTACCTCTGAATCAGGAATGGCATCCATACTAAGCATGGAAGCTCAGCACTCTCCCTTGGCAGCTCAGTAAAAAAACATGTTTTGAATCAGGTTACCATTTTTTTTTTGAAAGCAACTGTAAAGAAAGAGCATATTATTCTGATTCATATTGTGCAAATAACTGAGAAAAGGCAATTACACATAAAAGACAACTTGGTTAGTGAGACACATATCTGGAACTAGGAAGGACATTAAGGAACACTGCACATACACATTTATTCTGGGATCCAGATACAGTGTTTATATGCACCTCATACAAATCATCAAAATCCAAACAAAAGCCTTTCAGTCAGTAATCAAAATTTTAATTCTGTCACTTCCCTTTACTTTTTAATGCATTGGTGATGGCACATAACACGTCCAAACCATGCTCCTCAACCAAAGAGTTTTATCTCATGCTGCTTTTAATTGCAAGATCCCCATTTCAGTCTCACATGTAAGAGTCGTGATGGCATCCTTTTGAATACATCTGCCTTGGAGACAACCCAGGCACCCCTGTTATTACATCAGGCCAACTGCACTGCTGACATCTGACAAACAAGTAAACCAGCACCTTTATCTAGCAGCAAATATTTCAGAAAAAGTATAAGCTTCTCATTAAAAAATTGTTCCCCTTGCTCCCACTTCTGCTAAAGAAGCTTCCATTTCTTCTTAACATATTGCCACTAAAATCTTTATTATTATGGGCTTCCAGAAACTTAACAGCTAGAGGCTTGATCCTGCAGGCACAGCTGGGCGTAGTTTGGCAGCATAAACAAAGCCATTGTCTTTGTATGATCAGATCCCATCCAGCACAATAACATGGCGATTATATATGCAGGTGAAGCCAGTCATTTGTAAGGCAGGAGATGGCAGAAAACATCTTCCAAAAGACAAGGAGAAAACATTTACAGCATTTTAATGCTGAAGAGCCCTGTCTGACAAATGAGTCTTCCCTAATCTGTTTTTATCTTCTAACAAGACATTCTTGTCATTTTACAAGAAGTAGCAATTCAAAAAAATCTGCTAAGAAAACTGACCCACTCCCTTAATAACAATAAAAAGCTCTAAAGCTTAGTCTCTCAAATATATGCAAAGGAAACAAAGTATTAACAGATAGAACAGGCTTATTACGGGTGATACATCTTTGAAGACAATAAAATTCTAACCACAAGGCTTAGTAACTTCATGCTACCTTCTTCTAAAAACTGTGATAGAAACACTGACTATGGCAAATAAAAATAAAGCTTGCACGAGAGGAAGCTTTTGAAAAAGAACTCCTGATAAAAACCAGCAGAGGGGTACCTGAAAATGCGAACATATGTGAGTCACCTGATCCAGACACCATATGAAAATAATTATCTGTTGAGTTTGCTGCACCACTAATATCTTCCAAAAGCCCTGGTATTTGGAGAGGCACTGCAGTAAGGAATGTCATCTTTTCTTTTTTTTTCTTTTTTTTTTTTTAAAGATGAATATCTGCCTTCTCCCTTAGGCTGTGGTCCTACTTTATGTTTCTACCAGCACAGCAGCACACATGTAAGCAGTTTTATTGAAATCAAGGAATCTTTACAGAGTCAAACTCATTTACTGCCTTTGGGACATAGTCTTTAGAGAGCAGACTAATGAGATAAGGTATCACCTTCCTACGCCATTTCATAACAACCAGGCCAGCAAGCCACCAGCCCTGCAGTGGATCTGTGCAGGGCTACTCCTAGAACTCCTGAAATGCCCAAGCCTGTGCCCGCTGGAGGATAATGAAACTCAGTGGTAATAGTATGCTGCTAAGAACAGAGGAACCTCGAGTCTGCAAACACTTCCACATGTGGTTAATCCTGAATGAACGCTACCTAATTGGATTGCAGATAATAGTGTCTGAAGAAATCCTTACAGAAATACAAATTTACACTGGCTCAGATGGAAACAGTGACATCTGGGCTGAAAACCAACTAGCAACTAATTAGTTCAAGGAAAAGATGACAAAAGATACCACTGTAGTAGAGCACAGTGTCTGGCAGGAGATGCTTTGCTTAGATGTATTCCTTGCCAGAATCTGCCTCACTTAACACCTTCTTCCATGTTCTAGAAGAAGCATCTGGGACAGCAAGCTGGGAACCTTTGCAACTATTAAGACAAAGATAGTCTCTTATGCTCATGGGTTCTATGTATAAACATGCAGTCACTTCACTACACCCAGTGATGGTAAAACGAGTATGACAGCTGACTCACAGAGTCCTGGATCTGTGAGAAATACGAGCTGCAAGCAAACTGAAATTTAGTTTGCAAAATGAAAAAGCTAACACATCTGGGAAAAAGGATTGGCAATGTAAGAGAGAGAAAGCTGGAAGCAGCAATACTACAGGAAGCCAGTAGTGGACCACAAGTTACATTTGAACAACCAATGTGCTGCAAAGGTCAAGGCAATATGCAGAAATCCCCATATGCAAACACACATCCTGCCAGAAAGCTGGCAGACAACCCTCACGTGGTGCGACCGCACCCAGAAAAATTATTTCGACCCTGTGCAGGACATGGCTGTACAGGCTGGTAACAAGTTGGAGGAAGCTAAATAAACATACACAGACATTTATGGCAACTTAACACATCAACAAGCAATCAATACGGCCAGAGGGATTCATTTACATACAGTGATGAATAATAAAATATTTCCCAAGGAAGAAAGGCAGGACATGTATGGACAGCTTCACTTCTGCTGTGGGGTGCAAATCATACCCCTCTATGCCTACTGGCTCTGGAGTCCCCCCCTCAGCCACTGTGCTTGGGTGGTCTCTGCACAAACAGTAGGAAAAAGAAAGGTAAAACCTGAGAGGAGGAAGGATATAAACCTCCTTTTGAGACACAGTGTTCTGCTTTCTGGCATCACCTTACATTGCTTTGTCAGGATGGCCAACCCACAGCACATGCTAGTCTAAATGCCACTCCAGCAGTGCCTTCCTTCCTTCCCCCCCCACCCCACAGCTGCTGCAACAGGAAGACACTGACATGTGCCATAGAAAAGGTGAACCATAAGTGCCCTACATCTAAAGTTTTCCCAAAGGATACATGGAGGAGTAACTGGTGGAACTGCCTCCTGGTTACCAAACAATAGGCTAGGGACTAGGGCAGCAGCCAGGAACGGAGACCTAGATTTTTGTTTTCATCATGTGGAGGAGATTCCAGCTGAGGAAGATACCCCATCCTCCCTTTCATTGAGGCCTGAACACTGTAAAATACAAGACTTGTGGAGCGGAAGAATACTAGCAAAAAAGACCTGCTTGTATCCAGTTCTATGCAGAACACATAAACGTATCAAGGGAAGTACAGCAACTCAGAACTGGTCTTTGCACCCACAGCATTTGGTCCTCTAGCTGTACTTTTCTGCTTCACCCACCTGGACTGCATATCCAGCCTGATATGGAATTGACTCCCAGAAACAGTTTGTGTTATTGTGCAACTGTGTCTCAAGCTCTCCCAGACCTACAGTTTCTTTTACTCATTGCCTCAGTGTGGTTTTACTTTCTGTGTTTTAAGTGGCTTCACAAGGCAGGTGCTTTCCAAGCCCAAGGACTTTAAAGGCTGACACACTGTTCCCTGGTTGACAATGGTGACACCACAGTGATACTTGTAAGGACCCTACAATATGGAATTTTTTCCTTCCTTCCTTCCTTCCTTCCTTCCTTCCTTCCTTCCTTCCTTCCTTCCTTCCTTCCTTCCTTCCTTCCT
>JANHGN010017159.1:0-32958 GCA_024605025.1 Megaceryle maxima
CTCCCCCTTCTGGAGTATCAACTTCCCCACTCCTTTTGGTGTTACCTGCAAACTTCATCAGGGTGCTCTTGATCCCAACATCAGAATCACTTATAAAGATATTAAACAGTATTGAGCCTAATATTTTTATATGTGAACATTATTAGTTCTCATTTGTTTTTTCTATTATTTTTCAGTTATGCAATTTCTTCCTGAAATCTCCATTTTCCCTAATCTTAAAAAAATGTTTCTTTGTTTCAGTTCCGTAAAGCAGACTGTATACACCCGTTTCTTTTCAAGTCAATGTATTAACTGTATCTTTCCCTTACATTGTACTTAGGCCTGTACGACACAACAACATCTTATCATGATGATCCTGTAGTATATGCATAAGATGAGTCTGTCAGGGAGACTCATTCATGAACATTCATAAGCAAAAATTAGAACCCCTAAGGTATCTATATTAGTTTTAGTGTGTCTAAACACTGGGAATTTATACATCTCTTCTGTTGCAAATAGCACAGGTAGAGTGATAATACTCTGAATAATGAAGGAAAAAAATGAAAGGCAAAATGGACTGTATAATTTCCTCTGACACACTAGCCACTGTTTCTAATGTGTGTATGAATATACAGTCCAGAAGTAAAAACCTTCTGAATCTTGCTGTATGTCTGTACAAGCATACCTCTGTTAAGGACATCATAAATCTGCATAAGTCAGTGGTGACACAGGTATCATTTGAGTTTAGGAAGGCACTGAAAGTAACAAACACTGCAGTGATCCCTCATGGATAATACATAATACATATAATCAATAATACATATTAAAGTGTTACACTAAGGAATCAAGCAACTGCTGTTGTATATTATACTACGGTATAACTGTAGAAAAGATGTTAACAAGCCAAGTAAATGCACAAGAAAATACTCTTATAACTGAATTTTTGAAGAAGTTGCACTTAGCTGTGAGGTAAAGAAGGTACACAGTATCTTTCCCTCTATTCTTTTGCCACCTACTTCACTCCTCATCCCATGTATTTTTGTTACATATTGGAAATCCATCCATCTTCTTATCAGCATACTTTCCAGCACTGATGAACAGTCTTCCACATTGTCTTCCACAATGCCTGTCTTTATGTTGTGCTGCACAAACACAGGGTTTCAGGCACATTTTCAAAAGATTTTCAGAAACAGACATGTGAGTCACTATTCCTCAACTTGCATCCAAAATCACTGCTAATCTTGGAACAATAGCTGCTAATACAGCTGTTGAGGAATCTTGGTTATAGCAAGCCATAGATTTTTGACTCAAATCCATCTGGAAATGCCTGCTTTCTATTTACAATCATCCAGTAGTCCTTATTCACCTCAGTCACTTGTTTTCCTACCACCTCCTATTTTTGGCAGGATTCCAACAGTTAAAAAAATACTACAGATTTATTTAAATCCCATTTTCCAAAATGTGATGCAGTAATAGAAGGAGTTTAATGAGGAACTTCATTATGTGTTCAACAGAGAGCTTTCTCACTGATCTTGCCACAGAAAAAACAATAAGAATCTTCCCCTCATTATTGGTGTCTTTCTGACTCAGCCAGGCTTTCATGTAAAAATAACACTAAGTTCACAAACTTGTGATGGAGTGGCGGTTATACTAGACACAGTTTTATTACCTCTTAACAGTTATTTTTAGAAATCACAGATCAGCTTTTAATGTGAGCAACAGAGTAACAAAGACAGAAAAAAAATGTTCATAGTTGGAATTTCTCTGAGGAGCACATACAGAAGTACCAACACTTATACATGAAAATAAAGGCTTAAAAGTAATAACCAAGGAGTGTTTAAAATATCTGTATTGATTTTCTGAACAAACCTTGTCATTTTGAGATTTTAATTTTTAAAGTGTTGATCAGAGATTTCTTGATTTAAAATCCTTCATAAGCTCTGGCATTTACTGCAGATCATGACATCTCAGAAAAGTGGCAGATATGTTTGTCACTGCACACTCCTGAGTATCTATTTTAATCACTCTGGAGCTTTCTTCAGTTTCTGAAGAATGGATTAATTTAAAACTTCATTGGTGTCTCACATGGAACAGAAAAAGCCGTTAAGAGATCATGTTGCACATGATTTCTTGATGTCTTTGTGTCTCTGCTGATGTCTAAGTGGCCCTACTTGAACATGGGGATTGGACCGGATGACCTCCAGAGGTCTAACCTCAACCATTCTGTGATTATGAGATAAAATAAGAAAGATGTAATCCATGGTAACAAGAAGTATCCATTCTCTATTTGGGTCAGCATTTAGGCTTTGTTGTTGCAGACGTCCTCAGGAAGTTTACCAAATTCAGTACCTGCCTGTGTGGGCTCAAGAAATTTCTCAGAAATGGTCCTTGGCCTAAGCTTAAAACTTACCCATGACGTGGCAGAAGCCAAAAATTGTGAGTTGGAAATTGCTCCCTTTTTCTTAATAGAAAGTAACAGTAATTTATTCTTAGTAAGAAATAAGGAAATTCCTGTAGATGTTTTTGAAGAAAGAAATATTAAATAGACATGTAAAACAGATGCCCCATAGAAGCATTTGTTTCTACTAAGTAGCCAATGCTAGGATGTAGTTATGGTTACCAAATCACTGAAGATAAGTAGGGAGGAATATGTATACTGTTTCCTTTGCCTCCTGTGTGAAAAATGACAGAACATAAACAATTTACAAAATTTTACAGTCCTGCTTACATAAGTTGTGCGGCAGTTAAGAAGCTCAGTAGCTAATTCCTTTTCTGTACTGCTTCACCTTTTAAACTGGGAAACTCTCTGCTCCCCTAAGCAGTTTTGAAACTTTATTTTATAAGTTATTTTTTAAATGTTACTTTCAGTAACTTAAGAGTAGCTAAAATATAGAATCACAGAATCACAGATGGGTTTGAGTTGGAACAGAATTTTCAAGGACATCTAGTCCAACCCCCCTGCAGGGAGCAGGGACATCTGCAACTAGATCTGGTTGCTCAGAGCCCAGACCAATCTCACCTGGAATAGTTCCAGGAATGGGGTATCTAGCACCTTGCTGGGCAACCTGGGCCAGGGTCTCACAACCCTCAGTGTAAAAAATGTCTTCCTTCTCTATAATCTAAATCTACCTCTTTTTGTTTAAAAGCATCACAGCATCATCTTATCACAACAGGTCCTGCTAAAAAGTCTGTCCCCATCTTTCTGACAGGACCCTTTAAGTGCTGAAAGGTCACAATAAGATCTCTCTAGACCATGTCACTAAGCGCCACATCCAATCTTTCCTTAAACAGCTCCACCACCTCCCTAGGCAGTGCATTCCAGTGTCTAATCACCCTTTTCTTGAGGAAGTGCTTCCTCATATCTAACCTAAACCTCCCCTGGTACACCTTCAGACCATGCCCTCTCATCCTGTATCTAGTTGCCTGGGAGAAAAGCCCGACCCCCACCTGACTACAACTTCTTTTCAGGCCCCACTGAGTCTCCTCTTCTCCAATCTGAAATGACCTGTTAGACTACAGTGAGACTGTAATTAAAAATAAACAGTAAAAAAAAAAAAAAACCAAAACAAAAAGCCAAACCCCAATTATTTTATTAATTTTGCATTAGAAGTAACAGAATGACCTCAAAATCCATCTTAAACCTACCATGCTATATTTGAAGAGTATTCCTAACACCTGCCAAAACTTTCATAAAATCAGACACTTTTAGCAGAGTAATTACACATTCTCGACACACTGTCAAGGTAAACTATATGTTTTCATACTATATTGTAACACCATATAGAAGTCATACCAAACACCATGCTTTCTTTATGCCTCATATTTTTTAATATCAGAAAACTTTCAATAAACAAAAGGACTTATATTAAAAATACTAGGCCAGACCAGCAGGCTACATAGTGCATATGATTCTTTGCAACACTGTATATGAATTCTGTCCTATGGATTCTCCCAGGTGTTACTGAGAATGAATAAAAGCCACCAATTTGTTGTATATCTTGTGGGCCTGCACATGAAGTCTCCAGGTTTCTTGAATCACCTTCTGCATCCATATTTGAAAGGGATGCCGTTTAACTACAGAAGGTGGTCAGCCAGGCAAGATAGGGAAGATACATAAAAAGGCACAAGCAATTTACCGGAAAAGGGCATACTTTATGGACTAGAGTCATAGCATAACAAAATCATGCATCTAAGATCTTGCAGGCTGTACAAGTCAGAAAAACAAGTCAAACCAAACTCTGCTCCTTTACCCTGAACATTAAATATTTCTCACTCTTAGTTTTTTTCCCCCAAGCATTTTCCTTCAACAGATGACTTTTTCCTTCTTGGAAACACTTGAAAATTTTATGTTCTGCCTTCAACAAGTATTAGATACCTTCAATGCTAATAAAAGCCTAGACAAAACCTTGACATTCTTCACTCCTTTGATTTAAAGGAAGCATTTTTTCACCTGTCATCAAACATCAGTACAGGTGTCAACATTATCAGATACAAAATATTCACTCAATTCCTTTTCCTGAAGTGTCTCCATGACTTCCATTGTCTCTATTGCAGAAAGAGTCTGTATGATAGTGGTGCTATCTGTGACATATGACAGAATGTCAGGTAACTTCAACAGGCACTGACATTATAGGTGATCAAATTAACAATGATATGTTCATGTAATTTGAGGTTCTGTGATAGCCTCAGCTCTCCCTTTGGCATCAGTGGTAGAACAAAACTAACCTTGGAGGATAAAAGAGACTGTTTTCAGACTCAGTGTTAGCATTAATACCACCTACCTCTAGCAGAACAGCCTGTACGACTGTATAATCAGTTTATAAAGATACAGCAGCCTGTTTAATCACACCAAGTGTCAATTCTAGCATTTGACTTGATCATGTAGATCCCCAAAAGATTAGAGCTTGTTTTGTTCCATGGCAGGATTTCAGTGCACAGATAGATCTATAAATACTCCCCCAAAAGCTATAGTATCTAAACAAATTGCTATGTGCTTTCAGGTGGTGCTGTATGATGTCACAGCATTTAGAACATGATACCAAAATCAGGAATTGTGAGGGAGGAGAAAAGTAAACAATTTCAGGAAAAATTCAAGACTGTAGTCTTAAAAGAGATCTGTTATAAAACAGATCTTCAGTAAATCTGAGAGTGAAGGAAAGATGATCTTTTAAAAAGGATGGCTTTAACCAGCCCATGGGAATCTTATGATGAGAGTCTTAATTATTACACATTCTGATACACTGAGCCAAACTTAAAGTTCTTACACATTTTTTTAATCTAAATTTTTCATTGTTTCCCTGGAAAGCTTTCTCCTTCAAAGTACTTAATAGAACTATTATTCATATGCATTTGTTCAAGTGGGAGCTTCAGAACAGTAGAATGCACATGTAGACAGATAAACACACCCACCAAACATATGTTTATGAGGGTAATTACTATTGTCTTGAATAACATGTTCATATATCAGGTGAACATCAGAGACTACTAATTTGTCTTGTTAATTGTTCCCAAATTTTCATCCGTATAATCTTTTTGTTGTTGTTGTTTGCTCCTGATTAAAGTTTCCAAAATTAAATTATTTCAAAAGCAAGAGATTCAATAACTTAATAAAAATAAATTGATAAATAAAAATAGGAATGGACAGAAATAGAGTCTCTTTGAGACTCAAGTACTTCCTAAGATTAACTGTGTCTACTTATGATATAATTATTTTTTTAATGTATATTTCATTAATGTGGTCCAGAGTTGAGTGAAAAAAAGTATAAAAAATACAAATATTGTAAGGTACCAAAGAATATCTGCACCATGTAGATATAATGGACCTCTACTTTCAGTCTACAAATTGTTTAGTGGGGTAAGTAGTCTAGTGACTTTTTTTTGCATTAAGCTTTGGGTGTCTTATTGTTTTCTACACACCAGTGTTAATTTTTCTTTAGTTGTTTGTACTTTCATTCTCCTTTGAATTACCTAAATCTTGAGTCTGATATTGTTCTTCAAGGAAAAAACATCCAAAATACAAAAAAAATATCACAGATCCCAGTGAAAGCAGAAATTTATGTATTATATCCTTTTAAAAACATGCTTGGGAGAATTTTTATTCTTTTTTTTTTTATAAACACAATAAATATTGGTATGAATATTTGCTGAGAGACCTCCTCAAATCCCAGTTCTTTTTGTCTTTAACTTTCTACTGTTCTTTCCCAGCCTTTCTTTATATGGCCAGAATATATTGATATTTCTGTCTAGACAGGAGGTGGTTACATGACTACCACAGGGAACAGAGATCAAACATTTTATGGCACTCTCATGGGTAAAAGGAACTGGAAAAAAAAATACAAAAAAGCACCCCACCTCCCTATCCCTTTTATATAATTAATATTTATGAAAATTCAAGACCCAGAAATGAATAATTACATGGAATATCTAAAGCACAGCAGTGTCATGGAGACTTGCTGCCTAAATCATTCATAAATTCTTTATGGCTCCATGTGAAAGCTTTAGAAAGTTTGAAAATGCAAATAGTCCCCATGGACCTTTTGTTTTCTTACAGAGAAGCCAAATGTTTTCATGATGTACATCACAAATTATATAAGTTTTGATTTTATTGGTTTGGGTTAACAGCCAAATGAAACTTTTGTATCTACTAGCAGTTGAAATTAAGACATTTTCTTACAGTCTAGCAAAGGAGAAACACAGGACATACTCATAGGGTTCTTCCTAGAAAGATTTCAGGTTATTTGTTTTGCATTCTGTTAAAAGAGAAAAAACATGACTGATCTTACAGTGCATATGAATTTGACACCAATATGCAGTGATTTCACGGTGTTTGTGCTGAAATTGCTATTATGTGAATTGGACTAATGTGATCATTCAAGGAACTTCTTATTTTAATGATAATGAAAAGAGAATGCTTTATCCAAAAGAAACCTTGTGCAGTTCAAAAGTACATGTGTCTGGTACAATCACTGGTTTCAATCTTTACAAGGTTAAAGACATCTTTCTTTTTTGTTTGGTAGTGGCTGCAGGAGCTTAACCATGGCCCATACTTCTTTTCTGGCTTTAAGTCTCTCAGAGCAGCAGAAGCACATATTCCCCTCTGCATGTCAGTCACTTGATTTGTCAGACAGCAGCATGGTGTCTCTGCAGAGATGCAGGGCTGGAGTTTCCCTTGAGTCTTGTTCCTAATTTGGGTGCTTGGAGAATGGAAGTTAACATGTAACCAAGTGTTTTTGACAAACGTGTCAATCACAAAGTACAATGATGAAGTTTCAGTGCAGGTGAAGCAATGAAGTTCTGTATTTCTTACACCTACAGTTAGTTGTATTAGTATCCTATACTGAATTATATCTGATATCTACTGTTGTTGCACTAAATCAATGCTGGATGAAGCTTGTGAGGTAATTCATATTTCTCTGTTTCATTTGTGGTAGTTCAAATCTAATTTTTCTTGCTACCCATAAACTAAGTTTCTGACAGTGACATCTTTTAAAAAAGGAGATCTCAGAAGTTAGGCCAGACTTCCAAATTTCTATACTAAGATAGTAAAGCAAGATTACTAAATGATCAATTTATAGGCCTAGAGAGAAAAGTTAAGTGATAGTAAACCAGACAGCACATATTGGCTAAAAACAAATTATGTCAGATCAATTTAATTTCCTCCTCTGACAAGATAACTGGCTCAGTCAATGAGGAAGAAGTTGCAGTTGTGCTGTATATTGACTTCAGTAAAGATTTTTGACATTGTCTCATGGGACATTCTCATAAGCAACATTCAGTCCACATAAAATTACCATACAAATGGCTTAAAACTTGACCAGAAACCACCAGTGATTTTTTTTTATTAAATAAAGGCAACAATCCTCACCTATCTCAGTGAAGCTCTGCCTTAGACCTAGTTCTAGTCTGTATTTCCAGTAGTTTGCTATGTAATAGTGTAGACGGTACATTTACACAATGCACAGATAGCACCACAGGGAGTGGTGCAAATTCTTTAAGAACTGTCACAGAATTTAGAAATGCCTTTGCCACTTGAAGAAATGATCCAAATCAGTCATGACATCCAGTAAAGAGAAGTCCTACCTTTCAGGAGAAATGTCAAAACATAGTACAATTAGGTAAGAAGCAGTATTTTAGAAAAAAAGCAAACAAACAAACACATCTGAAAGATCTAATGGATGACAAGATAAAAATAAATTACAAACATTGAGCTGTTGGACAAACTACATCTTATTTCAGGATTATCATATGTGGACAGACACTTCATGCTGTTGGGGACTTATACAACCAAACTTTAAAGAAATGTAGATGTAGGCAAATCCAGGGAAGAGTTGCAGGACAAGATCTTTAGTAAGAGTAACATTTAAGAAAAGGACAAATTTAAACAATTTTACAAATGGGAAGACAAAAGAGGAGGACATGTAGTCTTACACTGTAGAAGAGAGTATACTAAAAAGCACAGTAACTAAATGTTTGTGCTGTGCTTGCAGAGCAGGGCAATAAAAATTCTGACAATATGTAGTACTGGAGATTTAGGAATACATTGCAAAGATACAAATCAACAGGTGGAACCAGCTATTGATTCAGACTGAGGAAGTGTTTCATTGGAATTTTTAAAAATTGGCTTGATATGTCCTGGGCATTCTTATTCTTTCAGTTTCTGTGATTCATGGCTTCTTCTTCTTGTAAATTCCATACTTCAGATAGTTACTTCTCTTTAACAATTTTGTTATAATATTTTATGGCTTCTTACAAATAAGAGGTGACTATATTTAAAAGCTTATAAAGTTTTATTTCCACATAACAAATGCAGTTTAAAAAATACTTTGGGATACTGAGGCAAAATACAAAATATCAGCAAACTATTGTAACAAAGAAAAAAAGAAAACAAAAAGGTAGATTTCTGAAAAGCATAGTTTATTTGCACTGTTCTGTTTTTCAGAAAAGTTATGTGCTTTATGCCTTTATTCACTGTTGACCCTGTTCGGTTATGTGTTGCTCATCTATGTCTTTCCCTTCATCTCATGTTATTTTACACAGTAGGGTTTGTACATCTGGGAGATGTAAATTGCAATTCAGCATACAAATTTACAGCTTGGTTCCACCTATCAAGAACAAGACCACAGATTAGCTAAAAGCACTTTGCAATCTGCAGATTTTTGTATGATTTATACATATTTGGTATACAGATGAGTATAAATGTATATTGGTTTGAAACAACAATACTTCCACTACAGAAAGAAGAAACTGACTGGGGTTGAGTGTGCATAAATTTGCACTGATTTTTGGTGGAACTGTGCTTATACAAATAAGCAGTCCAGGTTGCCTGCTGAATAGCAGATTGTTGACAAGAAGAGTCTGACAGAGAAAGGATGGCCACAACCTTGCCTTGGTTCTTTTATTTTTTCTTTAGGAATCCACTAGTAGCTATTATTAGAACTGGTTTTCCTCTGCTCTGGTATAGGAAAGAGACTGCACAGTCACTGTGATCTCTCAGGTTGAGTGGTCACCTCTTAGTGCTGTGGATCACCAGTGAAGCCAGTGTCACCCTGATTTATGGAAAGATTCTGCTGCTTATTAAAGGAAGAGGAGATGATGGGGATAAAAATTGTATGGGGAAAAATGGCCCATCTGTATGGAAGAACAGAGCAGGGGGAGGAGGGATAAAACATTGGTTGTGTAGGTCAGGGATACTCTACTGTCCCACCAACTTGAAGTCCTTCTCTGCAGAAGGCAGAAAGTGGTGTAGTGGAAAGTCTGGGCATAGTAAGAGCTCCAGACTTATAGGGTCATGCCCACTTAGAGGTGATGTAATACTCAGAGCAGCTCTTCCCCCACTGTCCGAGGTCCTGCCATGAGTGTTAGTTAAGGGCTGTACCATGGGAGATGGTAATTAAGGACAGTGGTGATGTCTGGAGAATCAGAGGTCAGGATGATGATTTATCCCCTTCTTCTGCTTCTCCCTTTCTTTGATCCAGTGCAAGGTATGAGAAGGGCAGAGAAAAACCTCCAGGAGTAAGATCTACTGTCAGCACAGTCTCAAGCAGCAGGGCTTCTCTGCCTTATTGCTGGAGATGGCACATGGACCTAGAGAGATAAGACTGCTGCTTGTTTTCTCTCTAACCAGAGGCACAGTGCACAGTGAAGCCCATGGGAAAAAGGATTTCTACAATTTAGTATTATTTATTTTAGATCAAACAAGTTTGCAAAACATATAGAATATACAGTATTTTATAGATCTGTTGATTCTTGGAAAAAATCTGTATTCACAATACTGCTAATAGTTTTTCCCAAACCCAAGCTTTGTTTATGTAATATTTAAAAACAAAACAGGGTCCAGGTGCTGCGAATCAGAATCAATATCAGTACCTATTTGTTAGACTAGTGGATTCTTTAGAATGCAACAATCTTAACAGTCACAGTAAGGCAGGCATCACAGAATGATAAAAAATGCACCTATGTATGTAAAAATAGAAGTGAGGATAAGGACCACGAGTACATGAGGCTTTCTCAGTGGCCTCATTTAGTGTTCAAACACTTAATTGCACTGCCTGACCAGGGAACTAAGTTTCTTCATGACATTATTCCACAGTTTTTTAGAACTGCAAGATTCTAATGAGTGGAAGGAAGAGAAAAATGCCCAGTACAGTGTCCTTGTATGTTCCAAGATTCCTCAGAGTCTGCATGAACTATTTTCTCTACAAGTGATTATGAGAAATCTCTGGTATTGAAAAGTACATTCACTTCACAGATCTCCTCACTGCTGCAAAAATAGTATGATTCAAAAAAGTTTGATCAATTTTCTGGAAGTAAAAGTAAAGTTTCCTCTTCCATTGAACAAACATCTTATGCGTGAGCCGAATCTTGTTTCTTGGTCCTGGTCAGCAAGGCCACTGCAAACACTGATGGGGTTTTTTTGAGGTTTACCAGCTTGTTTTCTGTTAGGTCTACAAAAAATATCGTTCCAGCCAATGGAATGGAACTCAAAGGCTGCTAGAGAAAGATGAGATAAAAAGATCCAATTTGTTGCCTGAGTCTGACATTAGTGATAAGGCATTTGTCCAAATAAGAAGGTTGTGGTTATCTGAGCCCTGATTTCATCAAAGTGCATATTAATATAGGTTTTACCTGAATAAGAATTTCACACGTATTGCTTTGAGATATGCGGGTAACAAAGTGGTGGGACTGGAACATACACCTTCTCATTCAAACCCTATGTTCTGCATTATGTTATCTGGATTTCAATAGATGTTAACTTCAATTGTAGCATAATTATTCTCTAGAAAAACAAACAAGCAAACAAACAAAAACACCTCTCTTCATTTTTATTGTAAAATACTTAATGACTTTTTCTAGAAAACAGCATTAAATATTTCTTCCCTAAGAATTTCTGCAAGTCCTAGGACAACCTGCATATAATAAAATTTCATCCCTTCCCCCAACATATTTCCCCTAAGGCTTCAAATACAAGTGCCTGCTTTCACACATTGAAAGAGACTTTTACAGATGTCACAGTTTAGGGTCAGGGCGGCCACTTAGACCTATAACAGATGCTCTCTGTTAACCCCCCTCCCTCCACAGAGGGGAAGAGAAAGGGAACAAGGGAGAGAGACTTAGTGATTTCAAAAGGAAACTAGAACAGCTTTGATGAAAATGAAAATAATTATAATAAAAATAGAATACGTACAAATATATACAAACCCAGTATTGAACCCAAGCATCCTGATGATAATTACATCACCATCACCACTGATGCTGTGGCGCAGGCACTGGGGGAGTCCCAGCAGACAGGAGCTGTGTTCAGAGGCTGGATTCTGGTACTGGATTCAGGAACACACCAACTGGGATCAAAAGCAGAATGGACAGAGTCCTTCTAAGAGGGGAGAAGATCATGGAGGCCCCTAGAGAGAGAGCTAGACCCTCCAGATCCCTCAGCTTTATACTGAATATGACGTATAGAATCATAGAATCATAGAATTGTCAGGGTTGGAAGGGACCTTAAAGATCATCTAGTTCCAACCCCCCTGTCAATGGCAGGAACACCTCCCTAGACTAGAGCAGATTGCTCAGAGCCCCATCCAGCCTGGTCTTAATAACTTCCAAGGATGGGGCTTCCACCACCTCTCTGGGCAAGCTGTATATGGGATAGAATATTGTCGTCAGGTCACCTGCCCTGTCAATTCCTCCCTGCAGGTGCGGCCTTTCACTTTCTTGCACCCCCCAATGTGGTACACAAGATCCAGCATTGGACTTGGTCTGCACACCAACCCTTGGTAGTAGCTCTAAACATGGGGTGTTATCACTGCTCACAGCAGACACTGTCTGTGAAAACAGGCTGCTGACTTCAGACAGTGCAGGTAGTTAGAAGAACTGAGCTGAAAAGTAAAATCACTGAACAGAATCAACTCTGTTCTCACCCAAACCAGGACAACAGAGAACAGCGTGCTAATGTTAATCTGTAGAGCACTCCACCCTTCTTCTACTTTTGACCTTAGCTCACTCAGTCTGACTGTTAATATTCTGTACAAGATGTTAAAGAATTACAGATCCATTTTCAGCAACAGAAGTTATGTTGGATTTTTGATGTGAATTACAAGTGCAATACTGATGCTACTTTTACTTTACACATCCTAGGAGTGAGTCCTTGGAGTTCTTGAATCTGAAAGCATGTTCTGGCTATATCCTAATCTCTGTGAGGACAAGGCACAGCATCTTCCATTCCACAAATCCTGTTTGGTATATATATGAAACTAGGATATGTGTTCAACATGAGTGCCTTTAAATGCTCCAGATAGGTACTGGATGATTATAAAGAACTAGGATGCTTGACAGTAAGAATACAGGTGTATACATCAGGTTAGGTAAATAAATTATTTTTGTTGCTTTCTAAAGTGTTAGTCTTGGAACTTAAAGTTCAGCAATCTCTTAACTTGGTTAACTGAGTTCAGTATGTGAGGGTGCAGAAGAAAGATGTATGAATCACTAAATAAGGAATTGCAACATCAGGATAAGAGAAGATCCTGAACTAACAGAACACACTGAATACTTATTTCTATGAGGATTAGAAATTAGCCATAATTTGTATAAATGGAAAAGCCCTCTGAAAGAATTTCTCATGGTATTTAGACTATGAAGATGTATTTATTCCATCAACAAGAACCACTGCTTGACATTTCTTTTAGAAAACAAGAAGAAAGGAAGCTGAACCACTCCTAATACCTGCCACTTCATCGTAGCAGCTCTCGAAATAATTTCATCCTAATGTCAACCAAAGAAGGTGGTTTGACCTTGCATGTACCTGTTCAGGAATACCAGAAGAGTTGTGGTCAGCTTATGAAGAGAAAAGGGCACTAACAAGGATTTTGGAGCATTGCTTTGTCAGTTTTCTATTGCAATGAGGGAACTTAAATCATGCAGGAACATTGAAAACAGCATGTTGATTCCTGATGAAAAGGTAGTAATTATGATGAGTGTGAATTTTGCCTTTTATAAGTTACTGTTTCACTGATGCAGTTTTTCTGGGTGTTACTGGCTCATCTGAAGGTCAAATGCTGTGTGACAAGAGACTTTTAGATTCAAAGGAGAGCCTGGAGCCTTGCAAGGGACAAGTAGTACCAATGAAAGTAGGCTGCAGCAAGCACAGAGAAACATAGGAAGGACGATGGATCCTTTGGACAGAGACTGACAGAGCATGAGATCAGTGAGTACATAGGAAATAAAAGAAACTGATCCAAGCACTGGCACACCCCTTATATATCACAGAAACTAGGCAGATGTTTGCAGAATTTGCTCCACTGCCAGATTCTTCTATTGTTTCTGGTCATCATCCATTTACTCTGTTGCCTCAGCCACAAGGCTTCCTTTCCTGACTGACAGCTGCTGATAACCATTTTGGCAACATTTCTTATATTTCTGCTTTACTTGCTCAGTCTTCCTCTTTAAAAGAGAAACTTGATTTTGTACATATAATTCCAAAATGTCTGTTACTGATTAATGTCCTTGGAAAATCTTTCTTTTCCTGACAATAAATTCCAAATGTAGGACACTGAGGGATTATCAAGAGGGAAGGAGCAAGAACACCTGAAAACAGTCTGAACTGAAAGAATTCTGTTACTCCTAAGAGATTTCTTAAATGATCTCTAATGGGCATCAATATACTAAGTAACTATGTATGCTATGTTATCAGTAGGTAGCTATTTTCCTATAAAATCCTCTGGTATCCTAAAGAATATCAGTTTTCCTAGAAAGTGTATACTGTGAGTTTCTAAAATAACTTTGAAAAGTCAAAACTAAGAAATCTCCAACTTGGATTTTGAAATATTCTTTAAATCATGCAAAACAGAACATGTAGATACTTCATATATCATGTGATCTAAAAAGTCAGAAATGTAATTTAGTTTCTACATGCACAGAAGACTTTAGTGGTAAAAACTAAATCCAGTCATGCGCTTCCAAGTTCTCCTTAGTTTGCAGAATGAAAAAAGCTGCACATTCTACATAGCATGTACTAGTAACTGTGAACACAGGTGAGAATGGTGAAGAGGAAAATGGAATAACTGACAAATAAGCTCAACTTGTTACTCAAACTTTTACTTCTTTCTAAAATGTGCTTAACAGAAGTAATTAATGAAAATGCAAAAAAAAAAAAAAAAATTTGCTACATCAGAAGAGCTCTTATTCTTTCTCTCTGCCCTCATAGAAGTCATTATGGTTGTAGAAAAGGCAGCACAATCTTGAAAATAAAGTTGATGCACTCAAATCTGTTACAATGGGTTTGCACAGTGGATTGCAACAGTGAATTTTTTAGGAAAAGTGTATGTTAAAAATGTTTGTGGCTAAAATAGTGTGTCTGTTCCATGCATAGATTTTCACAAGCTCCAAAATTATTTAAAAATACAAACACCATGATTTGCAATAGCACTTCTGTTCCAAAGGCACATAAATACTTTCAAATATTCAACTCACAGTCTTATTGCATATGAAGGAATAATTACTTTCCAATTATGTAAAATTGCACCCCTAACAATGTAGGAGGGGTTCACATCTGACAGTTCAGATCATAAGCCTTCCAGACTGAATCATACCATGAAAATGGCTTGTGGCACTGTGTTAATGGTGCTACTTCGTGCTGTACCTATCATAGGCATATTGATATCTTGTTTATATGATGAGGAGACTAGTAAATTTTGGTCACAAGAAATGGTAGCACAGCATGAATCTTTCACTTTTACAACCACAAAAAAGAATACTGTGCACAAACAACACTATTTTTATTTTCTATATATATATTTTTTTTTTTTTTTTGCTACAAGAAAGTTCTGTGATTTGCTGAAAGTCTGCAAAATGAGGAACATTTCCAAAAAGCCAAACACAGCAACACAAAGTTTTGGTTTTAAAACTTGATGTTAAGACTACCAGCCTATCTGATAAAGTTACCACTTGGTAATTTGTGGGGATTGAAACTGCCTTCTTGCTGTCTCCCTCTTCATCATTCCTCTTACTGTGCCTCTGTATCATGATGATGCATAGAGAGTTCTAGTAAACAGGCATTTGGCTACTTGGAAAATTCACATGCATGCTTTGCGCTGCCCTGCTTGGACTCCCTGTAGCTCCATTCTTTGATCCCTCCCTCTTCCTTCCCTGTTTCCCCAAGCAATCAGCCTGATAACTGTGATGCAGTAGTCCCATCAGTGATCACTATACAAATCCCATTGAACAGATTTTTTCCCCCTCTCTGATATCTAGAGAACCCTCCAAAGTCCTTCCCATTCCTTTGGAAGGAAGTATTCTCTTTGAAATTTCCTTTGAAATAAAGCAGTCATGTCCATTGCCAAGCAGAAAGTTGAGAGGAAATGAATCAAAACTCAGGAATTCATATCTCCCATCCACTTACCTAATAACTAGGAATGGTTGTAGTAAAATACTATGAGTTCATATAAAAAAAAAATTATCCTGAAGTCAATTGAAAAAGTACCTAATGTCAGTATAAAAGGCCTGATAATACTTGAGGGAATAATATCCTAATTTGTCTTGGATACTATTTTAGGAGTACAAGAGATTTAACAAATTTCATTCTATCACTCTGAACATCCTGATTTAAGTTTTATCTCCTTTTAATAATGCACAATTGTTTTGTGTCTTTTGTTGGATGTTGGCCATTGCATTTGTGTCTATTAATGTGAGGGGTTGAGTGAAATCGGTGAATCCTGAGATAATAATTTCTCATAGTAGAGAAATAACTAAAAAAAAAAAAAAAAGGATCAGGACCCTGAAACATTAAGCAAACACTCCCTCTTCTTTGATGCTGGAGAAAGAGGATATCTTCCAGAGACCTGTCAAATAATTGCAAGATAGTCCCTGGTGTGGAAGGTAAAGATCTAACCCAAGAAATCCTACTGTGCATTCTGTAACCTATATTTTACTGTTCAAAGTCAGCTTTGATTTCATAATGCTGGCAAGGTCTGCTAGCACAGTAATTGAAGCTTTTGTATTTTAAAAGACTTACAAGTAATATTCCTAGGATTTCTAGAGGAAAACATTTCCTACAAAGATGCACTTTTCCCTCTAAAGATTACGTGCATTTTTGCCAAACACTTCAGTTGAATTGGATGCAACTATAAATAGAGAAGACTTTAAAAGCATCTGAGGCTTTGATTCACTTCTCCCCTTTTGCCTGGCACTCCTCCTCCCCAGCTCTTCCAAACACTTCTTATTTTTATGAAGAAAGAGTCTGTTTATTCTGTTTGGTCTATTAGCAAGATATGTTCCATAAGCAGACTGAAAAGTGAACTTTTGCCACCAGTTGTCAGACTTCACTCCCATTCAAATAGGAAACCACTCTGTGTGCTTTTTTGCAGCTTTCCTCCCCCGAGTCCCTTAATTTCTTGGACAAAACCAAAGGAAAAACAAATTTCTTCAGCAGTTCTCTGAAGCTGTTCCTTGGAATATTTTATTTTTAAAACTAACTCTTGTTCATCTTTATATCCATCCCATGACTGTTTCCAACACAGCTCTCGCCACATCATGGCGAGCCTTCCTGTTCCCAATTTCCTTCTTTAACAGTTGAGCCTATGGAAAGTGCACTGTTCATTTAACCTTTGCTTCATAATTTGTGTATGCAGACAGTTAAAATCAAGCAAAGAAAATAATTGAGGTAATCCTTGTGTTTGAGGAAAAGGGAGTTGCATGAGGAAGAACATAGAAAAATGAGTAAGAACAGCTTACAGATTAGATGTGGTTTAGACTTCTGGTATTGGAGTGTGTATTTGATGTACAGACATCTGTCATCTTTGATGATCAACATGGTAGACTTAGCTGTTAAGTCTTTCTGTCCCCTTATGGCAGGTGTCAGAGTTGCATTGGTAGTTCCTTTCTCACTTACTTATTCCTACATTTGGATGAGATACTATTTCACAATATTTTATTTTGTGTTCATAAGCAGATTTTTTTTTTTTTTTCCATTTTATTTTGCTTATATGGTTAGGAAGTCCTATAGGACCAATGAATGTTCTTTTTTTTTAGTGACAAAGCCAAGAAAATCATAGTACATTCTATATGTTCAATATGTCCTAATATGTTCAAGATATTAATCAGTGACCTGGATGGTGGAGTGTGCCTTCAGCAAGTTTGCTGATGATACAAAACTGGGGGGAGCGGATGATACACCAGAAGGCCGTGCTGTCATTCATCCAGACCTGGAAAGGCTGGAGAGTTGGGTGGAAGGGAACCTAATTAAGTTCAACAAGGGCAAGTTTAGAGTCCTGCACCTGGGGAGGAATAATCCCATGTATCAGCACAGGTTAGGTGTTGACCTGCTGGAAAGCGGCTCCATGAAAAGGACCTGGGAGTCTTGGTGGACAACATGTTAACCTGAAATGTGTTCTTGTGGCCAAGAAGGCCAATGGCATCCTGAGGTATGTTATGAAAAGTGTGACCAGCAGGATGAGGAAAGTTCTCCTCCCTGTCTACTCTGCCATAGTGAGGCCACATCCAGTTCTGGCCTCCCCAGTTCAGGAGAGACAGGGAACTACTGAAGATGGTCCAGTGGAGGGTTACAAAGATGATATGGGAACTGGAACATGTCTCTTATGAGGAAAGGCTGAGAGATCTGGGACTGTTTAGTCTGGAGAAGACTGAGAGAGGATATTCTCAACATTTATAAATATCTGAAGGATGGATGTCAACAGGATGGAGTCAGACTCTTTTCAGTGGTGCCCAGTGATAGGACAAGGCGTAATGGGTGAAAACTGAAACAGAGGAAATTTCACCTAAACAAAAAGAGAAATTTCTTTACTGGAGCACTGGAACAGGCTGCCCAGAGAGGATGTGGAGTCTCCTTCTCTGGAGACTCTCAAAACCTGCCTGGATGCATTCCTGTGCAACCTGCTCTATGTGAACCTGCTTTGGCAGAGGGGTTAGACGAGATGATCTGCAGAGGTCCCTTCCAACCCTTACCTTTCTGTGATTCTATGATCTTGAGGCTAGTTTACATGGATATCAAGCAGCTATTCAAGGTACACAGTTAAAAAGGAGAAAATTCACAATGCAGAGAATAAATCCATCTGGTTATTTATCTATGCTGCAATTATAAATACCGATCAGAGGAAAAAAAGTGTTTTCAGGAGCATTTCAGAGTCAAATCCTCAGTGGGTACAAATGGCTGGGGTACTGGCAAGAGTATTTTGTGTTTAAGTAGCAGGGGGCATTAGATTTGTTTTGATTGGGCTAGGGAGACAGTAAGGTCAGATATGTTATTTTCAGAAGCTTGTCTTTGAAAGAATGGCAAATACAAGGACACACAAATACACAAATACAAGTACTCTATTCATGTGGAACTTAAAAAAATTTCATTGCTAATATTTTCTGTGAAAATAACTGCGTGCACAGTCAGCAGCATTCTTACTTACCTTAGGCTGTCTCTGAAGGACATGTAATGCCAGGGAAGTTTGTGTCAGACTGTAGATGAATGTTCTGACTGCCAATGGAGGAAATTTTGGTGTGCCAACTGACAAAAATATATTAAAAAAAAAAAAAAAAAAAAGCTTTTGCAAGTTGCAGTTATCCAGGTGAAAATTTTAATAATTACAATAATAACAGTAACAATGGGCCCTTTTTCATTTGAAGCTGATAAGCAGCTGCTGCAGCTCAATGCTAGATTCACCAGCAGGTGTGTGACAGTAAATAAGTTACAGTTGTGTTTGCTGTGACTGTCATTTTATTTTGAATTACTTATAAATAGCACTTGCAGCAATTTAGGCATTACCAAATGATACGCCCTTTAAATGATTAGCTAATTTTTTTTCTTTTGAACACATTCTAACTGAGCAGGAAGGAGCTAGATGGAAGATAATGCCAAGCAGGTGCAGAGTGCAATTCTTTTCAGACCTATGACTCCCATTGTAACTCCATCAATAATGAAGTTTTGTGTGAGCTTTTAAAAAGGAAATTCAGTTAGTGCTTTAATTGAACTGTGTGCTACAAAATACCCAACCACACAAATATTCCTCAAGCAGCAGCTTCTGGATGTGTCACAGTGTTGTCAGAAAAGTAACTTAAAAATTTAGTGAAATGAAGTAAGACATTGTTCTGGCTCAATTTTGTCCTCATGCAGAACAAGCTGGTATTCTGCTACACCATCCCCAAATAACAACAAATGCTAATACCATGTCAGTCTCCCACTTGACGTCCCATTCAATGGTGCATCACAGATGTGCAATTTGTGCTTTTGATGTTCTTCTGTTACCTCATCTGGAATACACACAGCTGTGATGTGCTCAGCTCAGGGTTGACTATTTTGCTTAGGCAGTCATTCATCTGTCGCTTCTCATTTACTCCTCCAGCCAACTCTTCATTCCACATAATACCTGAATATCTATACTGCTGGTTTTTGTTGGTTTTTTGGTTGTTTTTTTTTCTGTTCTATTTCTCATGCTCAGAAGAGATACCTTGTAAATATCCTCAAGGATCTGCTTTGCAATAAATTCTCTTAAAATTCACATTTCCAAGTACACATGCAAAACACTTTAACAAAGACAGCTGTCCTGTCATACTGCCCAAGCATGTCTTGTTCTTACCTTGTCCTCCCCTGCCTGTCTGAAAGCATCTGTTGTCCCATCTCCTAGATTACAAGCACTTTGGCAGAATGTTACAGAATTTATTTAACTGTTTGCCCATCACTACCAAGTGTCCTAGATGTGGGATGGGGAGAAAAGAACTTTCTATCCCAGTGATAGGCGGAGTCTATTTCAATACCTTACAAACAGTAATACTTGAACTGTGAATGAAGGTTGAGGGTCTAAACTCTTAACATCCTTGTGCCCAGAGCTCTCTGTTCTTCCACACAGGGATAAAAGGGAGCTGTACATACTGAGAAATGCTTTTAGCAAGAAAATATCAAGACCAGATTTACTGAACTAGACCTTTCTTTCTATTGCACAGACTGACATATCATCTGTGGAGCCAGTCTTCCTTCAACAGAGCAGAGATACCTTCTGCTCAGAAGGCAGTACATTGCCTCAGGAGTTGAGACCTCTGACACAGAAAACAGGGACGTGCAGTTAGTGTTTTGGTTGTGTGAATACTCTGATCCTACCTATAAGGTAGGATCTGCTCCATAAGTCAGTGGGAGCTTGGAACAGAGCAGAGATGATGCAGACCCTTTGTATTTGAAGACAAAGATTATGGGTTTTTTTCTCTTGTGTTTGCCCACTCAGTAAGGAAAGGCCAGTGCAACTAATGTTTCTCAACCCCACATAAAAGCAACATGTCACATTTTCATACCATTGCAGGCCAAAAGTCACAGACCACAGTTGCCTCACTGCAAAAACCTCTGGATGCAGAAATAACTAAGGAATAGAAACCATCTCATGGCAACTTATTATCCATTTCCAGAAGACTTATGGAAAGAATCAGAGAAAGAGGAGGAGAACAAAAGAAGGGAAGATGTAGTGCACTGTAAGAATGCCCAGGGAACCCCAAAATACACTTCATAGTCCAAAAGAAATTTTACTTCTGCACTGTCGTGGACAAAAAAATTTCAAGTCCAGGAAGCTGAGTTTGTTGGCAGTCGAAAGCAAACTTCCAATCACTAATTTGAGCCCTGAGTAAAAGTGCACAATTACACATCCATTCACTGTACACCCATCCTCAGTCCCCACCTGTCCAAACCTCACGTATTTTCACCATGATTTCACCTGTGCCTGTCATTCCCAGTGAGGCAAGAGGCAGTGTAAATGCTGAGGTCATCACTAATCTCCCTCGCACACTGTTCTTAGTGTCCCTGCCCACATGTGTGTCACCCACAGCCACAGTCCCTGTCCCTTTTGGATCAGGATGTCCCCCTCCAGCTTCTCCCCTGCAGCTGACAGTTTCTTTCTTAAATATGCTTGTGTATTAAATATGCTCCTCAGATTTTCTCCTCTACTTTGGGAGGTCTTTTCCACCACTGTTGCCTCAGCCTGTGATCTGGCTGCTTGTGACCACCTCAGGGCAGCTGATGGCTCCGGGTACCACTGATGTAGCTACATCAGTCCTGAGACTTGTGCCCATTACATATGGGCTTAACTTTCTCTTTTACTACTGGGCTCTGTATGAGAAACAAAGTTCAGGGAAAAGGAAAAAAGGCTGTAAATGGAGTAAAGTCTCTGAACCCTTCATTAAATGGGAGCAGTAAGTGGGCAAAATGACAAAAAAATAAAAATAAAAATCTATGTCTGGGAGAGGCAGAGAAATGTTATGCCCTTATTTGCTTGTAACTCTTCCCATATTCCTTTTGCTCCTAGTTGTATCCCCACTCCTTTCCTGGCAGGGAGGCCCACTATCCACAACCTCACTGACCATGTGCTTCCTTCTCTGCCCAACTGGAGAGGGTGGGGAGAGGGCTTCTCCCTACAGTTTTTTGGCTTTGTCAGCTCACAGGCCTGACAGAAAAGAAGAAGGGAAGGGAGAAATCAGTTTGCTCTCCCTGCAGCTCTAGGTTCACACGCCTCTGCATGTTATTTCTGAGATAAGAATGAACACATTTTCAGCACCCTTCTCTTACCTTTGCTGGAGGATGTTGGAAAATTGATAATTCAGTAATGTACTCATACAATGTAAAGCCCATGAAGATAGGTGAAGTGTAGCTTATGATGGCCCTCAACCAAAGATGTCTGTGCCAGACAAGGATGATCTTGGTTCTTCTAGGGGAGAGAGTTTCTGGGCAAGCAGGGTGACCAAGCATGCTGTGATACAGGGGTAAACAAACTCCATGCCATCAGACTTCCTGCAACAGGTTCATACTGGAAGAATCTTGCTTCAATAAATACTGAGCAGAGTGCTAAATCTTGACCCTGCCTCTGTATTTCTATCATTTTACTCTAGCCACTTTTAATTTATTTTCCAGATTTGTTGGAAGGCAGTGTTTCCCCAGCACAGCCTTTATATAGATCAGTCCCTTTGTGGCCTTTCAGTTTCACTATACAATTTTGCATTCTACAGTAATGTAGGATGGAAAGCATGCAAAGGTGGTCAGGGTAATTTCTAGTGTGTGAAATCTTATTCAGTGTTGTGATAAGCTTTGCAATCACTGGATCATTACACTAATTGTTTGTCACTGTGCACGTGCATAAAATCAACAGCCTTTACCAGCACACATTACATTGCTTCTGTGTCAGATATGGTGTGTCTCAATCCATCAAGGGGATGAGTTATAGATAGTTAGAATGAATGTAGGAGAGTGTTTAAACCAGAAGCAGAGATTGTAATTACTTCATACTAACTATTTCACGTATACCCTAAACTGAGTTGTCATGCTGCTGTTGATTATGTGTCTTCTGTCATTGGCTGATTTCTGTGTCTAATGAATATTCATTTTAACTAGAAAATGGTTTTGTGCTATCTTGGATTCACTTAGACAATATTTGGAAAGTGGTTTTGCTGCTACTTTTACTTCTTAACACATCTTGAAAACATTTTCTATGCTTAATAAAACTTCATTGAGAAAAATTAAATAGGTGCATTTAATTCTTCAGTGCACCTCACAGTACTGACACATAGAAAACATTTCTGGTTTCTGTAGTATGAACATAGATAATGAGTGGAAAATAAAAGGAATAATTTGTTTTTATCTATCTTCACGTTATTACAAGTAGATAGGAAGTTAATTTAAGTTATGTCCCTCTTTGAAATCTGTGTGATAAAATGCATCATTAAGAACCAGGTATTGAAGCTCAATGATACTTGCCCACTGCAATCTGCCTGAGGTCCTATAAGTTAAAATAAGTTTGAAAGAGCCTTCAACACTGAGATAAAGGCAGGCTTTTTAAAGTGGTATAAAGATGGTCAAACATGTCTTTTAATGCTAGTATTTAACCCAGTGAAGGTGGATGGTCTCATGTCAACTCTCTCTGCTTTCTAACCTCAGGAAGTGTCTGAAGCCCACTGAGAGGAAAGAAGAGGATGCCCTGGGGCAGGCCTGAGGGAGTGGTAAATCATTGTCCTGGTTTCTCTGTCAGAGTGGATGTAGTGGAGGAACTGACTTCATTCTTTTGGTTCAGAACTACATCTTAATTCTTGAGCTAAGTTTCTGAAATGTGAGGCTCTACCAAAGCAGTGTGAATGAAAGGAAGAAAGGGGAGACAAATGGAGAAATCTGTCTTCCTGATGCAGATTTTCCAATTATGCAGTCTTATTGTGGGAAATACACTGAAAGAAGTTATATGGTATCTTGTTACCTTCTCAGATACATATTGCTTTGACTACTGGCCTGGGCAGAAAACAGCACAATGAGCTGTTTTGGTTATTCTAAAAAATAGATTAATTTATTAATTCAAAATCCACATTTCTGTTATGAAAGAATGCACACACTTTTAAAAAGATACAATTGCCATTGTGCCATATGTCATTTTTGAGCATGTCTTTTTGTAGAGGGGACCACTTATATCTGAGGCCAATGACAACCATATTGTGGTTATTATTGCATAGTGTAGATGCTAGAACAGACAGATGAACTTCAGCAAAAGGAATAATGTCGATTTGTTAGTAAGACACTATTCCTAAATGTAAAGCATTTAAGTTCATTTCTGCAACAATTTCATAGCTGGAACCTTTAGTATTACTATAATGTAACAACTTACCTATAAATAGCACCATAAAAACAGTACTATATATAAAATGCTTAGAAAAATGCTGACTTTTTTTCAATTTTTTAAGTCATTTACAGTTCAACTACAAAACTATTACAAGCAATTTATTTTTATATTCCAAATGACATTTAAAAATTAATTGATTCTCTTTGTAATCTCATCTACATTGTGAAGGCAAAAGACAGAGAAAAGATGAAGAATGACACAAAATAAGTAGTAAAAATAATGCAATTTATTCTTATTACAGAAAACTGTCCTCCATTGCAATATATATAAATAATGGTTTTTCTGCAGTCTTCAGATTTTGGAAGCCTTTGACAGGTTGTTAATAGAGGACATATCTACTTTTAAACAAGTTGAGCAAGCTGTATCTCCAACTTACAGAATACCTCTATGTATTTTTACTAACATAATACAAAATATTAAAATTTTCAAGTTGTCTTCTCATTCTTGCATTCATTTGGTAGCCTCTCAAAACACCTTGCTGGATTTTACATCCTGATCAGCTGTACACAACACACAGAAGGAACCCAAGGAATACCCTACCTAGGTTTTTTGTCAAAAATGAAAAATCCAGTCAAGGCTTATTGTAAAGTTGAGTTATACTGGTACTGTGTTCCATCTTTTCAAATTATCAGTCCTTGTAATTTTAATGCTACTCACCTCCCACACTTTTATTTATTTTTCCTGATAAACAACAAAGCATGCTGCAGAGAATTATTCTCCCATTGCTTTTCTCTACTACAGATACTTAGAAATAGATTGCTGGAGCATAAGTGCCATTTCTCAGAATTTCACAGGCTGCAGTCTTTGATCCTAACACAGTTAATGCACACTACGCTTTTTTATGTAAATGTTAAATGTACATAAAAATCACTTAAGAAAATACAAATACCTTAGATTCTGTTTCAGATCTGGCCTAGCTAAAGTACAGGTTTCCTTATTATTTTTCTGTCCTGAAAGAGCAATTGTCCCAGAAATACCAAGTTTAGTATTGCAGCTGTGATGCTTGAGGGAATGTTGCCATCCAGATGGACCTTGAAAGGCTTGAGAATTAGACCAATGTTAGCCCCATGAAGTTCAACAAGGTCAAGTGCAAGATCCTGCACCTGGGTTGGGGCAATCACCACAATCAGTACAGACTGAGTGATGAATGGTTCAAGAGCAGGCCTGCAGAAAAGGACCTGGGCATGATGGTGGAACACCTCTCCTATGAAGAAAGGCTAAGAGAGTTGAGATTGTACAGCCTGGAGAGGTCTCAAGGGAAACCTTATTGTGGCCTTTCAATATTTATAAGAAGTTTATAAAAAAGATAGAGAGAGACATTTTACTGAGGCCTGTAGTAACAGGATGAGGGGTAATGCTTTTAAACTGAAAGAGGGTAGGTTTAGACTGGACATGAGGAAGAAATTTTTTTAAGGTGAGGGTGTTGAGACACTGGAACAGGTTGCCCAGAGAAGTTGTGGATGCCCCATCCCTGGAAGTGTTCAAGGCCAGGTTGGATGGGGCTTTGAGAAACCTGATCTAGTGTAATCTAATTAACATGATAAGTTTTCCAAATCTCACCTTCCCTTCTCAATTGCCTGGTGTTCCTTTTTGTTCCTTTTTTCTAAAACATGTTAGTTTACAGATGATGGTATCCAGATGTAAACCATATCTGACTCTCATATCTGCCATATCTTGATCTTCCAGTGATTCAGCATAAACCTCAGTGTTCCTCAAAGTTCACAGGACCATACAGGTGTAAAGTTAGGACTGGATAAATTTTTTAAATAAGGCAGTAAGACATGAAGTGGGCTTGGGTTTTAATGTCATTTAGGAGTTGCTGAATGCTTCACCATTTCATTCCAGACCTAAGCTTCTTGACACTTAACATTTTTAACATAAAGATATAGAGCCCTCTCTATGGATATTAACCATAAAATGAGGATAATATTTTGAAGACATCCAATGATAGTCACTAAAATGTACTTTCAAGTTTCACTTTTTATTATACAGAAGCTACGGTGATAAAAAGCATTAAGATTGCAAAGACAAGCACTCTAAAGCAATATTCTCTCTGTACTTTCTTCCCTCATGGACTCTTTTGAGAAGAGATGCTCTTTTCTATTAATCCATCAAATACCAAGATCATCCTTGGGAGTATACGAATAAATAATACTAAGAATAGATTCTGAAGAGAAGCAATGTCGTCATGAAATTTTGGATTTAAGGTGTATGACATGAGTAGTGCATTTTCATTTTGCAATTTGAAGGCATTTTCTGCAGACTGCCACTCTCTTCTTCCTACCTTATACAATATTTTATCCCACAGATCTATTTGTCAAACCTGGAATATTTTTCAGGTTAATCAGTTTATTCCCATTTCCTTATATCCTAGAGCAGAATTCTTCACTACCATTGCTCACGTATCATAAAAAAACTAGAGCAGATCAGGCAATGTCGCATTAGTAGACCATTCAAGCACCCACGTACAGAAATGCTAAACTCCTACCATCTATCATCACTGAACCATCCTCACACATTCTGTTGCTTCATTTCTTTGAAGGAATCTAGCTAGGTGTGAACCGTCTGAATTATGAAGAAATAATTTGCTCTTTTCTTTTCACACTGATCAAGTTGCATTCAATTAGGTTAAAGAATGAATGAGCCTGAATTACAATTTTGAGCCCACTCCAGCTCCTTTTGGATCAGGGTGACAAATCTTTAGGACCTGGATGTTCTTCAGTGTCTGCATGAGGCATACTTAATTTGTCAGTCAGCATTTCTTGGTAATCTGATAGCCTTTTGTGATGTTGTGACTGAATGGATAGATGCAGGGAGACCAGTGGATGCAGTCTACATTGACCTTAGCAAGGCATTTGATACAGGCTCCCATAACAACCTTGTGAGCAAGCTCAGGAATTGTGGGATAGAAGAATGGACAGTGGAATGGATCAAGAACTGGGTACACATAGATCCCAAAGAGTGGTAATCAATGGCTCAGAGTCCAGCTGGAGACCTGTAACTAGTGGAGTCCCCCAAGGATCAGTGCTGGGTCCAGTTCTGTTCAACATCTTTATCAATGACCTTGAAGAAGGGACAGAGTGTCTTCTCAGCAAGTTTTCTGATGACATGAAACTGGGAGGACTGGCTGAATCACCTGAAGGCTGTGTGGCCATTCAGCAAGATTTGGACTGGAAAGGTGGGCAAAGAAGAACCTAATGAGGTTTAACAAGAGGAAGTGCAGAGTCGTGCTCCTGGGAAGGAACAATAAAATGCACCAGTACAGGCTAGGAGGCGATCTGCTAGAGAGTAGCTCCATGGAGAAAGATCTTGGAGTCCTGACAGACAGCAAGCTATCCATGGGACAACAACGTGCCCTTGTGGCCAAGAAGGCCAATGGTATCCTGGGGTGCATTAAAAAGGGTGTGTCCAGCAGATCAAAGGAGGTTCTGCTCTGCCCTACTCTGCCCTAGTGAGACCTCACCTGGAGTATTATGTCCAGCTCTAGGCTCCCCAGTTCAAGAGGGATGGAGATCTGCTTGAGAGAGCCCAATGGAGGGCTACAAGGATGATTAAGGGACGGAACAACTGCCATACGAGAAAAGGCTGAGAGACCTGGGGCTTTTTAGTCTGGAGAGAAGACGACTGAGAGGCGATCTAATTAATGCCTATAAATACATGAGGGCTGGGCATCAAGAAGGCAGGGACAACCTCTTTTCATTTGTGCCTTGTGATAGGACGAGGGGAAATGGATTCAAGCTCAAGTACAGGAAGTTCCACCTCAACATGAGGAAGAACTTTACTGTAAGGGTTACAGAGCACTGGAACAGACTCCCCAGAGAGAGTGTAGAGTCTCCTTCTCTTGAGACTTTCAAGACCTGTCTGGATGCATTTCTGAGTGATCTGCCTTAGTTTTGGTCCTGCTCTTGCAGGGGGGTTGGACTTGATTATCTTTGGAGGTCCCTTCCAACCCCTAACATTCTGTGATTCTGTGATTCTGACAACAGTGTTAATTTTTAGGTTTTTGCTACATTGGATGACCCAGTCAGAATTAGACAAGTTTCTAATAATGTCCAAAGGCTACTTAGTAACTCCACTTCTGTGATTAACTATTTTCTCATTTGTTAGTTGATGTGAACTCAGAGCAATTGTCTCACCAGTTAGTAACCTACAAGGAGATTGGGATGTTAACATCAGGTGTTGCAGTACAGTTAAGTCATTGCTAGAAGCTATTTCAAGTCTTTTGTATTTATGCATTATTTATTCCAAACCAGGAAGCACCTTCTTGAATTTTACAATTTTTTATTGCATTGCAAGATGAAAAGAGGCAAACAAGTTCTGGTTTTAGAATAAAGTTCTAAATTTCTTCCACTAATTCTTTTTTTCTTTAATTGTCATTTTTGTGGTATTAACTCTCCTATATTGTTAAGACATATATCTACAAGGGAAAAATATTGAAAGACAGATTCACTCATTTGAAATTTGGTAGTTATTGTTTGTTAAAAGATAATCCCTAAAAAACAAAACAAAACAAACACAAGCAAACAAAAAAACCTCAAAACTAACCAACCAAAAAAAAACCAACCCAAAACCAACAAAACCCCCAAAACCCCCAAACAAAACAAAACAAAACAAAAAAAAGAACCAAGGTAGTAATCCAAACATCTATTTCAAAAAGCTTTATTGTATTTCTTTCAGTACTAGAAAACAGTTCCTATGTGAAAAAAAGCAAATGGAGTCTTTTTCAGCTTTCTATACACTGCACAAGGCCATTCCATGAAATAAATACAGGAAATCATAATGGTTTCAGAGTCACAGGATACCTCTCTTTGTTAGCTGTAGGGCTCTCAAAAATACTGCTTTGAATACTGTATTCAAGGATAATACATTTTTCTGGAACAAATCAGAAGAGCTTTCTTCATATCCTGACATGCCTATTCAGAATTTCAAGTTGTTAGCTATAAAATACACTTCAAGTTTCACTCCCTTCTCCTGTATTTCAGTAAGAAAGACAACTCTTAATGTGTCAAAGGTTACTGAGACAGCTTGCCTGACTTCTGGGTTTTATATTTATGGTAACTTTCACTGAGTTCAAGGAAAAATGTAAGCAAAAGAAAGACTACAATAATAGGATTAAAGGAAAATGTGCAAATATTTGGTTGGAACAATGCATAACATAGTTCTCACAATTCATAGTAGTCTAAATTTTAAACTAGAATAATAGCATTAGGTATGGAAGCAACTCTGTCACCTCAAGTGATTAGTAGTTTAGTAAATTGTGAAAAGTATTTTATTATTGAGTAAATTTTAAAAAGTAAATAAAAATTGCAAGATTTATTTCTTTCATCACTTGCAAATTTTTCTCAAGGAAAAAATGAAAGAAAATTTCAAATTAACTGTTGGTCTTTAATATTGTTATCCCCAAATGCTTGAGCTCAGGTTTTTTATTCTTTTCATATCGCAGCTACAAGGAAAGGAGGATTGAAATAAAAAAAAAAACCCAAGAACTGAAAAGCCTGGAATTGGGGCTTGGCAATTCCTTGCCATTGATCCCTGCAGAGAGATGCTATTTCTATGACTTCTGCTTGGAAACATAGTATGTGTCTAGTCAGAGAGAAAGGTCTTAATCCCTCTATTGCTTTGGCTAGTGGAGCTGAATCAGTGTGTGAAAGTCCAAGGGTCAAAGCAGGGATGAGGGAAGGGAAGTGGTCATAATTTGCATCTCATTAATTTTTCTAGTGCAAAAAGAGTGGGAAGTTTTCTGGTATAGCGATGTAATTCATACTTGATACAAGGATGTAATCTGATGCACAGGGTGTTGAAGTTCCTTCTATGTGTTTCCCAAGAATTACTTTTCTCTATAAATAAATAAGTAAACCATAATTTTCTCTATAAGAAGTAAGTAAACCACATGACTTAATCTGAAGTCCTAACAGTACTTTAATTTGATCACATGAGGGGATGCAAAACATACTGAAGGTAAGAGGAGAAGAGTTACCATTAACTCAGTGGAGCCGCTACTCACTTGCCACCACTGTAGTTCTCCCTGGTCTTATGTATTATGTAAGTTGTTCTGCAAAACATTCCATTTCCTCACAGTGTTTGTATGCTTTTAGTGCCAATAAAGAATGGGAAAAATTATGATGAAAAATACCTAGATTTTAATGTTTTATCTCTCTGTGTTTTCCCTTGTTCTGTCATCTTTATTTGCTTGCCCTCCTAGGCTTAGCTCACATCACAGCACACTGTGGGAGGATGGTTGTAGCAGACAGCTGAATGTTATGCCATTCCAACAGTGCGAGAGGCTCTAAACTGTGTCCTTATATATGCAATGCCTCAATTATGAAATGGAAAAAAAACCACAACTTAGAAACAGCAGTGCAAAGAAGCCTCAGCTTAAAAAAGGAAAATGTTTCATGCTATACACAAACTTTTTAGATCCATGTAGGACCTACTTACTGCAGGATGAGTTTCAGAATCAGTGCTCATTTGGATGCATGAAAAAGCAGAACAGTGTTCTGTTCTTCTAACAAAGCCACAATCAGCACTATTTTGGAAACATTTTCTTTGCATGACTATCACTTGTCTTTATTTTAGTGCAGTCTCTGAAAAACTGATCGTTCACATTCATACCAGTACTGTGAACTCAGGTTGCGTGGATACCAGATCAATATTAATGCTCTTTCCCTGCCAAACTTGAAATCACAACTTCTGCTGTCACTAAAAGCTATGCATTTGAGTGAACTTGGAACAAAACTACAGTGCCAGCTCACCATCTGATCACAGCTTAGTGGAGTGGGCTTCAAGGCTTACTGAGCCAACTGACAGTGATAGCCCACAATAACTCTAGTCATAGAATCCTTACACTTGTCATCTTCTGTGGTGTCTGAAATCCCGATACATTGTCTGTCCATGTGTAGTGTGTCTAGAAGCCATAAAATAAATGCCATGTCACAATTAACATCACAGGTACTTCAAAGCATAAAGCTGTTAGTGTGGCTTGCCTGTAGGGTTTTCTGGGAACACATTATATATGACACAAAAAAGACTTAAAGGAAGAGATGATAAGGTTTTGTTTAGCCAGAAAACATGAACTGAAATTACTAACAACTAAGATTTGGAAGTCTTTATATTAATTGTGCTCTTATTTTTTTGACATAAAGATGAGCTGCCTTAATCTTTTAGATACAGAGTGATGGTGAGCTACTATGAATCAAACAATGTTTTACTTCAGTCTTTAACCACTGCTAAAAGAATTCATGCAATGGAAAGTACAATGTCTGGTCCACTGTCCTCAGATCAGTTGTTATGAAACAGGTCTCTCTTCTATGGTTGTGGTGGTGTTACTTTACTACTCAGCTTTTGAGAAAGAACAGCAGAAGACCATTGTCTATCCAGTGCTATCCTGTCTCCAGCTCTGGAGAAGCATCATTGCCTCGTTTATCTTATGAGACTGTTTCAGTTGAAGTCTACTAAGAGGACTCTGAAATAAACCTTCTAGGCTTATTCTTGAAAATGTTCAGATGGGCAGCTAATAAGTAGTGTCTACCTGCTGATATCACTGTTCTAAATAGCAAAGGACCAGGTCAGAGGAGCCGTGAGGAAATCCCATCAGATGGAGCTTCGTGCAAGCCTTCTCTAATACAGAAGGATATATTGCAAAAGTATAGTTCATTCTGAAAAACTCAAGGCTATATTCAATGCATGTGAACCTGTAGGCTTGATCTTGACTCTCTAAGGCACTAGTTTTCTGGGGGGGTTTGAGGTGCTGTTGCATTTGCAGTTTCACAATCAGCTCAAGTAATCCCAGATGTTTTCTTTTATTATTAAATTTTGATGCTTTGGACTTGGACATTATTAATTGATTGTATTGACCAGCACTTTGGCTATATTTATAGTTGCTTATTTAAATATAAATAATGAATCATGCTTTTCTGGAAGTTTCCAGTGCCCTAATGTGACTTAAAATTATAAAATGAAAAACAGAGCAGGTGCAGGGTACAAGCCAGTGAACAGTGCGAAACCTTTTAAAGATCCATTTTTCCTCTGAATTTTATTTATAACTGCTGCAGGGAACCAACCACTTGCTTCCAAACCACATACTCTGAGGGGCTGATCCTGTGCAAATTTTATGAACAGAGCTTATGCAGATTAGTCACAAAACCCAGGGGTTATAACCATGCCCATTCTGCTTTCCCACTGTATCAAACAGCTGTTGCATCTGTTTCTATCTGAGATTTTTGGTTATGGTAAGAGAAAAATAATTTTAACATGCCATCTACAGATGAGACTAGAGTTATACTTTTATGTTATCCTGTTTGCAGCCTGGGGACAAAGGACATGCACTGCTTTGGCAGGTTGACTACAAGCATGACTTTAATTATACAAGACAAAATACCATGCTAACATGAAAATTGTAGTCTATTTATATGCGTGATTCTCTTTTGATATCTTCTTCCATTTGTTTAGTAGAATAACGTGATGGAAGGTTATTTGTGACTGTATTTTTTATCCTTTGGAGAGGAACTGGTATTTGTCTCAGAGCAGTTGTAATCTGTCTTTCACGGCTGTGAAAAGCCAATCTCAATCTTGGTGTTTCTCTCTGTCATCTTGGTAGTGATCACTTCAGGGCCAGAGAAGAACAAATGATTAACAAGATATCAGAGGAAGTGATAAATGAGAAATGGCTGATGCTAGTTTATCCCTTAATGAGATAAATTTCATTAATGGATGATTGATTATATTTCTTTTTTTCTTCTCCTTTTTTTTTTTTTTTTTTTTTTTTTTTTTTTTCCTTTTTTTAATCAAAATTTGAAGCAGAGAGAATCCCATATAGTATTGCAAACAGATTTTCCATTTGGGCCACAATTCATGT
>JANHGN010017160.1:0-11369 GCA_024605025.1 Megaceryle maxima
CTGATGTGTGTTAACATATAAAAATTAAACTAAATAAAAAAGTTTACAGATCTGGATTCTGACAGCCCAAGAACAGAAGCTGGGGGGGCTCTATGGAAAGCTTTCAACTAGCTGAGTTCTTTCTCAGACCGAGGAAGTTCCAAACCTCCATTTCCTGTTGTCAGTGGATCACTCCTGCCATTATTTCGTTGAACATGTCCAACATGACTATTGGAAAGACCGTATGCCAGAGTTCCTGAGTAATTCCTGAAGCCTCATTCTCACTTCTTTCTCAGTCCCTTCCTTTTCTCCACATAGTAAGGGAAGTGCTTAACCTCTTTTGGGTTATGATTAATTTTTAAACTATTTCATGTTGCAATAACTTTTTTTCCCCCTTTTTTTTCCTACATATAATGGGTCCTTGAAGCCATAGTCAAAATATCACTCATCCAAATAATTTCCCAGAAAAGCTAACTGTGGACTCCTACGGTCTCTCACAAATTCCTACTGCTTCATTTTGCCATCAAGTTCACTAATGACTCAACAATTATTTCCTTGAATTGTATCCTCTGCCCTCTTTTCTTCTTCAAAATGTCTCATTACATGCAAACTTCAGAGACTCTACATTCCCCCCTCTTTGATACTGTGAACAATGAAACAAATCTTTTATGGAAATTTTGCTACCACTTCTAGCTCCATCTTCTCCTGTTTCTGCTCTTCCTTTTCCTCCAACAGCTCCTCTTTCCATTGATCTTTTTGATCCTTTTGACTTGAGATCTTGGCAAATCATTCAAACTCCAAGCTGGTGTTTTCTCTTCCCACCTCCTGTCCTGCACCCACACCAATTCTACACTAACAGCAGAATAATGCAAGTAGAATCTAATTAAAAGCCATTAAGAGGTTTCAGCTGGCTTTCTTCCCAGTTTTTAACAGTAAATCAGTACATTTTAATTATGAAAATAATATTCCTCCTGTTTTTCAGAAAAGTGCTTAGCTAAAATAAAACCACAGCCATGAGGATATCAACATAACAATTTGACCATGAACAACATATTTGTTACTCAGAACTTTGTCGGACCATAAAAAACACGGTGGATGAACGATACAGGGAGGTCTAATATCTTCTGTATGGTAACACAGGTACTAAGAATTATTTGATTATTATGTATAATAAAAGGGTAATGTCTTGCACAGCTTTATGTTTCTTTCTAAAGGCTATTTCTTTCTGTGAATTGTTAGAAAACTGACTTGGACTAGAAAATGAAAACCAGTGTCATGTTAAGATGAAAGCACAGGGTCTTCTTAGGTGTATTAGTACTTAGCTTACGACCGTGCTTTGTAACTTCAGTTATGGAAGAGCTCTCCGACTACTTCAATACCAGTTAAAAACAAATGGGTGAGAGAAGAGGATGAAGCCTTCACCCAGAAACACTCACACTGTTGAATTCATAACACGCCCCTTGGCAGAGTTTTGACCTTCCCAAGTTAGTACCTACCCAGACATCACAGGAGTGCAAGACCAGCCACAGCCCATATCAAGGACCACTTCCAAGATGCAGTTTGGATGCTGCCACCCTGCTTTAGAAGGAAGGCAAATTAGACACATTCCATGATCTGTGCAACTCCAGTTGGTCTCAGAGAATGGCCAAGAGTTTTCCTTCTTGGAAAGACAGACTGTTATGGTCTGTGAGATACGTGCACAGACCAAGAGATCCTTAGGAGAGTTTACAACAGAAATACAGAAAGCTCAGAATTCATCAAAAAGAAGCAGCATAACCTTCCATTTTCATGATCTCTTAATTTTTTTGTCCAGTGTTTTAATGACAGAACCATCTTCTTTGATTTCCCTAACACCTTTCACCACTTACAACTCTACCAGCGCACAAGATTTTCCAGTTTCTATGTTTAACTCAGGCTTTTTTATTTTTTATGTATATCTACATGCCTATACACACACATATCCATACATTTCCTTTATATATAATATAGTCATGTTTAATCCTACCAAGCATAAAAGAAAAAAAACAAACCACAAATCCATGAAATCAAGGTCACTGCAAAACATCATCAAAATAGAGTTACAATACCTCAAACTAAATCTGGTACTTGGTGGGAAGCAAATTCAGCTGTGAGGGTTTGATTTTGTTTTCTGTGCTACTGAAACACAAATAAACAAAGTGCTGGAAATAACTTCACCTTATTTGGCTGTATCTATCCTTCATACATTACTTAACTTTTAACATTTTTCAACATGAATGAGGATATCTTAGGTAAAAAAGGCAGGGAATACATAATCAGAAGGTGTGCTGTAATTAAATCGTGTTTTATATTAAATTGAACTGAATTTACAGTGCAATATTCTATTGCCAAGACTTTAATTTAGAAGGGATGGCTCTGAATTTGCAATCAGCCATTACCCTGCACATCTGCATAAGGAGAAACTCAGCCATTAAGATCTATTTGATCAGTCTTTGTAGGAAATTATTAAAATACAAATTTCCCTGATTTTTAACCCACTCTAGCATGTACCATACTTCAGATATATCCCAGTTATTACCATGCCCACTTCACAGCATTCGTTTCCATGTGATTTTTTTTTTTTTTTTAAGGTCAACAACTTTCTATCACAGAATTATTTTAATTAGTGATATATTGTGGCAATTTTGCTAGGAAAAAATAACTGTAATAGGGCTGTCTTCTTCTATACCAAGAGAGGGAAATACATTTAGCAGAAGCCATGACTTTTAAACAGAAATGCATAGCAATGGACATCTAATAAAACTAATTATTGAGGAACACAGGACTATCAAAAGGAGTATGTAAATTTACACTATACTAATAGAGAATTATCAAGGTTTCAAATTTGCCAATTCTATAAAAAAACCTCCAACCCCAAGTTATGAAAATAACTGATTTTTTTCATTCACTGGCTAAAGAAAAGAGGAAAAAAAAGGTATTTTTCAGAATCAGCTTGATGATAAAAACAAATTATTTTGCAGTAATCAAAAACATTTAATTCTGTTCAAAGTGTTTCTTTTCCACATGTTTAGGCCACCATTTGCAATTTTTCAGATAGGACATAATTTCAAACCCAGTAAATACTGAAACATTCTGGCACATCTGAGCTAGGGTCTCTTCCTACATACACTCTGAAGAAAATTATCCATAACATTCACAGAAGTATTGAGGCTGGAAAAGACCTCTGAGATCATCAAGTCCAGCCTACTCAACTCCAAGATGTAAATACCCATGAATCTTACAAAACTGTGACAATTCAAAGAATCTGGGATATTCCTGATAGGACCAGAAAATTAGTGACAGGGGTTTATTAACAGGGGAGAGTTTTGGAGAGAAATGTGTAAACTGAAGGAAATGAAGAAATTTTTAGGTGCAGTGACCTGTGCCCATGTCTCCCGGTACCAGGTGACACCTTAACCACTAAACTATAATTTATGCTGCTTCACTACACTTACCCCCAAAAAAGTAGCTCTTTAGAGAAAAAAATTAACTTTATTAGAACTTTTGCCTAAGAAGCTGATGGTTGAATTCCCTTTAGTCAAGAGGAAGAATTAAATCTAGGCTTCCTATTTTTTTTACTGCTTGGCACTGCACTAAAGTCTGTTTTCAGTAGTAGCAGGATGCAGTATACACACTCCAAAGAGGCACATCAGTAATTCAATTAGCAACTTGCATGCTGTTTATAAGTAGTTTGCATTACAGAGCAACACTTTGTTGGAATCCTGCATGATCTTCCGCAGGATATTTTCAAACAAAGGCTGTTATTTAAGAAAGCCTCAGAAATTTTGCTATCTTTCATCAGATGAGAACTTCACCTATAGAGAATCATAAAATGGTAGGGGTTGGAAGGGACTTCTGGAGATTGTCAGTATAGCTACTCTAGCTTGCATGTTGTAATAATAATAGCCTGAAATGAAGTCGGAAGCAGGTTAAAGTGAGTGATCAGACTGTACGTGGAATATTGACAGATTACCACAGATTGGGAACCTAGACAGCAGTAAAGATAGGTTAAAATAGTACCTGTCTCAAAGAATAAAAGTAACAGTGGGATCATAAAACCTGTGCAAGCAAGAGTGCTTGACAAGTTACAAGAGGTAGCAACTAAAGGGTTGCACAGGAGCTGTGAAAATAGAGCTAGATTTCAAACCACCATAACCACTAAAAGTAACAAAGAATTGCAACTATATTCTCTTCTCCAGGAAAAGTGACACTTAAATCAGTGGAAACTTTCTCTAGAGAAAACTTGAAGTACTAGAACAAACTGAGTACATTTTTTTTTTTAAAGCTCATTGAGGAAAGCAAGAAGAAATTATTTGTTATTTTTAAGGTACCAACAAAATCCTTAAAGAGAATTGTTTTGAAAGCTTAAAATTACTTCTTTTTTTCCTCTTCCCTCTTTGCACAGTTTGCATAAGGACTTAGCAAATTAAAGGCTATAATGACTAATTAAGTGAAGATGGAAGAATAAAAACAGGCCTCAAAAGAACATTTTATTCCCAAGGCTAAATAGTATATTAAAATAAGGACTGGCATCTCAATTCAAGTGTTGCTAAAGTAAAGTGAGGGCATTCCCTTAAAGCAGAGCTTTAAAATAAATTTGGCCCTGAAAAAGAGTAGTGAAAGAGTAAATGGAGTGTTTGTGTGGAATCCAGGCTGCTGCTGGGACACTTCTTCAGCTCTACTCCCAAGTCAACCCCATGGCTCAGTAGCCTCAGATAACCCATCTCAACATCTCAGGAAAGGTTTCCATCCATCTTTTGAGGAAAAAGACTGTTATCAAGCCATGCCAGAAGTAAAGAAGCAACTACATATTCACGCCTAATTAAAGCCACCAGCCCAGCTAGGCTTAGAGCAGGAGGTCCCATCTCAGCCCTGCACTGGGCAGCTGTGTCTGAGGGTGACAGAGCCTGGCCCAGGCTGCCCAGGGAGGCTGTGGAGTCTCCTTCTCTGGAGACATTCCAAACACACCTGGACAATGCCTTCCTGTGTGACCTGATCCAGGTGATCCTCCTCAGGCAGGAGGGTTGGACTCGATGATCTTCCAAGGTCCCTTCCAGCCCCTGACATTCTGTGATTCTTCTCTCAGTCTCCATGCTGGAAATGTCAAATGTTCAAGCTGCACAGATTATGAAAAGCAAAATGTTTGCCATAGATGGCTAAGGGGTTCTACAGAAAGGGGCACTCTCCTCACTCTTTTCTTGATTCACAGGCAACTCCAGTGACGAGTAACGCTGTTATTTAGATTCTGTCCTAAAGAGTACAGTTACTTACATTGCTCTTTATCCACTCACTCTGCCAACAGTTGTGGTAGAACTTGCACTTTAATACAGATAGACAATTGCCCTGCATGTTGTCTCTCTTTTTCCTTTATGGCTTGACCTTCAAGAGAATCACTAGGGTCTTAAGACTGCAAAAGGACAGACCAGCACAACAATTTGTTGGTAATAGTTTTGTTCCAAATTCCTATTCTTGCCACAAAGCAGAAAAATGAAATCTAAATGCCTGGCACTACTTTTCTGTTGAATACCCAGGAAACCTAACAAAGAAAAATGTAATTGTCTGATACGTTGCTGACTGCTCCATATGTCTTTGTCTCCATATGTCTTTTGGGTGAATCCAAAGCTAAATAACTGCAACCAATAATAAACTCAACCAGTGAAAGGGGACCATTCCCCCTTGATTCAACACATATAGATAGGAAAATGTTTATGTGAATGCTAAAGAAAAAGCAAGAGTAACAATAGGTAGTTAGCATATGTAATGCAGAGAATCTACCTCCAACTTGCTACTAGTCGTAGCCTAACCTCAAAATGAGCTCCAACTTTTATTTAACACATGCCACAATTACCTTGTGTAAGTAACCTCTGTAAGGCATCATAAAATAAAAGGAGATGAGTAAGGCACACCGGGGCTTTCATAAGGTACATGGAGTGAAAGTTTCCAAAGCAGCCACTGCCATAGAGAATTTAAAAGATTTCAGTCATCTCTACATCTTCAAGGAATATCTTGAATGAAACATCCCATGTGCAGCACTTGACCCTTGCAGGAGCTCAGTGTGATGAAACCATGATTCTTCATCTGTTTTAATAAGTTTTTTTTTTTACTTGAAGTCTTTCCTACTTTTCCATTAAAATCCCCATGGGAAAAAAAAACACAACGAACCACAAACCTGCAGAAGTGTTTACAAACTTGGTTATCTTCAAGCTATTTAAATCAGTTCCTTATATGCCTGAGGTTGAACACGTACAAAATATTTGCAGGATTAGGGCTTTAGAGAATCGCTGGATGGCTATAAAAATTGTTTTACCACTTAGTGGAAAATGAGCTTTAAGAACAAGGTGAAAAGGAACATTCTAGATAATGGCTTGTTTTTCTGAAATAAGAGATGATAATTCCCACAATCGTTTAGAAGGCAACCATCTGATTTTTGAGAGCACGGGCTTGACATTCTAAATGTGCATCATAAAGCCTCACTGCTACAGCTGAGAATTTGCTTCCACTCTTTTCCATTCCCATGGTTTTTTTAAAAAAGAAAAGATTTCTACTTTACTGAAATGGGTACAATATAAAACCAAAAATGTTTAGCTATTAGACCACGTTACCAGCAAATCATTTTTTATCCTTTCATTTTTCTATGGAGCTGCAGTTTGATATAGTGTTCTTCTGCTGGGACACTTCAGAAGTACCAGTGGAAAGAGTTACTGAACCCTTCAAGGACTTAATGCATTTGTAAATTGAGTTTTCAAACAGTGACCCATCCAAACCACCTGCTCCAGCTGAAGCAAATGTAATTTTCTCAGTGTAGTTACAAATGTTCAAAATTGCATTTGAACTCCAGTATAATCACCTGACATTTGAGCTGTGAAGTTCATACTCTCATTCTCATTAGCTTACTATGAGCAAGTCTTTCATCAGTCCATTACATTATATGGATACAGCTCACGTGGAGACATTTTAGTCACAAACAGTTGTGAAACAATATACAAAGTACACAGGTCCATCAATGACTAAAAGGTAATTGTACCAATTAAAAAAACAAAACAAAAAACAAACCCCAAACCAAACAAACAAAACCACAAAAAACACCCAAAACCAACCAACCAAAACCATTCATTATCTGATAGCTTTGTATAGACATATACATTACACAAGTATAGCTACAATAGCTGCAATAATTAAACATTCAACAATAAAAACATACTCCTTAAACAACCTCCAGCTGAAGAGAAATTTAAGCAAAGCCAAGTAAATTTGCACAGTAACAGGTGAGAAGCTTTCACACGATCCCCTTGCCAAGGGCCAGTTAATAAGTGTGGTGATCTCCATCTGGCCATTTTATACCATGGCAGATGCTCCTAAGCAATTGTTTTTTGTAGCTCTGCTTTACAAGCTTACACCAAAATACTGTAACTACAGGAGCTATAATTTATACATTCTATTTTCCCAGTGCCAGCCTGCAGAAAAACATTTAGTGCAGATTAACCTTTTTCACTTTAGTTTAGCACATTCAAAACCTAAATTATTACAGAATCAGACAGTATACACAGCCTTAGCCCCAAACAAGAAAATGTGTGAATAATAACTGAATACATTAATCTAGCAAAAGTTTTGTAGGAAACTAAGTTGTTTCAGCATCATTCCCTTCCTCCCCTCTGTTTGCAATACCAGATGGAGCTTTACTGGAGATGAAGGGATGGGGAGAGTGAAGGACAAGCTCAGGAGAGAGCAGGTAAAGTTCAGTACATTTTTTCATACAGCTGCAAGCTGAGTAGCTTACAGTAAATGACCGTATAGTAGAAAAATCTGAATACAGTAGAAAAATAAGCACCACGTGTTTCTCCACATAACAGCTTTGCTGCTGAAAAGAAGCTAAATGTTGCAGAGGAATGTTTCTCCTCAATCCAGCTCTGATTAAAGTGCCAGAATACACAGACCACAGCTGCAGGACAGATCCACCCAGACCTTAATTAATTATTGCAGTAATAACTGCATCGTTGAATCTCTTTTATGGCGATTGTTACATTCAAAAGATTTGGGTCTGATAATATTTTAAATAATACTAGGAATAAAACTTCTGCTTCATTTGTATTAACCATAGGCTAAGCTTTTTCCTTACTCAACCTCACGGCCAAGATTCATGTTTCCCAGTCTCGGCTATTTCCTAAATAAAAACTAACGACCGATACTTGTACTGGTGATAGCTGTACCTCTGAGACCTTGCTGCCCTCTACACCCCTATCTCTCCTGCAACACCGTTGCTGAGAGCAGGGCAGAGCCAGGCAGGCTGTGACCACGGAGGAATAAAGCACACCGAGGCAGCAGAGAGTGGCACACACCGAGGAGGAGAGGCACGGGAGGTGCAGCAGGTGAAGGCAGAGGTGACTGCTGGGCTGAGAACAGCAGATGAGGTGCTTACACCTTTTACAAAGAGTCAGTTTTCTGTCAGACATCAGCTTTAGCAGATTCTCCCAGAAGCTGTCCTAGATCAAATTCCAGGACACATCAGTAATGTCCTGCACTTGATGCAGCCAAGGTCCCTTGGAACCATGCCCTGTAGTTACTCCACATGATAGCTATCAAGTTTCTTATCCCGGAGGAGACACAGTGCTAATTTATCTGTGGCTAATTTATCTGTGGTTAATCAAACAAACTAGTTCCAGAAATGACATTCACCAAAACCAGATCTAGTACAGAGTGGCTGATGCCTTCTGTCTGATGGACAGACCTGTGAAAGGAGGAAGCTAAGAGGTGCTGGTATGAACAGCTGCAGGGTTCTGAACCAGGCACCTCGATTCCACCTCAGTCCCATTTAAGGAACACAAACCTCTGTGGGCATTAATCCATATTCCCTAAGAGATCATAAAATCCACATGATATTCCCCAGCACCAGCTGGCTCAGTAGGATTCTCCAGTTAAGCTTCTCCCAGACAAAAACCAGCCAGCCTCATTCATCATCATGAAAACACTTAACACATTTCTTCAGAAAGTCTTCTCTCCAAATCAGTACAGCACAGACCCAGGTAGCACCTGGGTGAGCCTTGCCCAGATGGGTGAAAATATTCGGTATGTGACACAATGTCATTGTATTTCTGCATCCTAAAGAGCACTTTAGGAGAAGTTATACATTTTCTTTCAGCAGAGCTTAGGTAGAAGAAAATGCATCCCTGTACCTCATTCCAGGAAGTCCAGGGCTGTCCCATTTTATTACTCAACATTTTGGCTAAGATGCTCTTCCCCATACAACTTTATCTTTCCCTACCACTCAGATATATTTACCTAAGAAAGAATCTCTGTTTTACAGCAGGAATGTTGCGACATCGCTGAGGTCATAGCTGCTATAACCCCCTGCTTGCTCATTGAAGTTCTCCATGCTGGTTTCAAAGAGTTTAAGTCCAGAAATGTCTTTTAATCAGAAATTTAAAGTCATTTTAAAAATGCAGAGGTTGTTCTGAAAAAGCTGCTTCTCAAGAACATCTACCTTCATTCAGCAATGTATTTTCTTTCCAAAGCAGGCCCCAAGACTGAGGAAGTAATGCAGTAAAATCCAGTAATCCAGTTCAGGGGGGAGTGAGTTTTACTGTTCTTTTGCTAAGTTGGAGGTGGGGGGAGAAGAAAAATAAAAGGAACAAAATTTTAATCACAGTAATTTGAATAATTTACCTTACTCAGAGGTCCTGACAAAGACCATTCACCTCTCTTCTAACTCCTTTGTTGTGTGAAGCTTACTACTCACTGACGTGAAAATGGTATTTAACAGCTTTAAGGTTGTTAGCTCAAAGGTGGCTAACATAATATATAAATATATCATATTATTAAAATATTCCTTCATTTTTCTGATTGTTGTACTTTGTCTGTTTGCTGCTGTCTCTATTAGCTCGGCTGAACTGGTTTTAGACTCGCTCCTTAGAAATTTATTATGACCTGACACACATCTGGCATGGCAAATTGTCCCTGTGCTTTGTGAGAATTCTGCAGCGTGAGCACTCTGTCATTTTCAACACACAGGCACATTTTGGTCTGGGCTTTTAACATGAGCTTACCTTTCATGGGTTATTAGGACATTCACAAAGCCATTATCATGCTTACCTAATCACAGCTGGATATCTAAGTTGGACCAATGCTTTTTTAACTGTACAAAATGGGAATGACTTGGAGCAATGGGACAAACCCCCTTAGAGAAGCACAGCATAATAAGACATAAGAAGATCATCTTAAGCTAGTATTGCACCACACAAACCAAGGTTTTTCCTCACTGGGATGGTTTAACAAGGACTGTAAGCTGGCCAAAGCTCAGACCAGCATACATTGAACTGCAGAGAAATTCAGTTACCTTTTCTACAACACCAATCGTGACTCCACGGGTTAATGGGTGAAGAAGCTTTGAATTTGAAACACTAACAGTCGTGGGGAAACTTTCTTAGCACAATCCTCAAATTGCAAGAGACTAGCATAGATCTGCTATTTATGAGCACTGGAATTTGCACATTCCTCTATGGTAGGTCCAATTTAGCTAGCATTCAATGTGATAAAGTAAAAGATAAGCACATAGACATATCTTTGTAAGTACAGCTTGCATTTTGATTATAATCAAAATGTATTATCAAAATGTATAATCAAAATGTAAGAGTATTAGTTTCTCTTTAGCTATCGTACAGGTTCTGCCCTTAACTGCTGGAGATGAAGGATTGGCACCATTATTTCTCAGAAGCACCATCAGATCTTTAATGAGCTTTATTGTCCCAGGATTTTGCTGTGTCACATCTAAGCCAAAACAATGGCATCTCAAGAAGTCCTGGACTTCCTAATAGCCTCTTGTTACAGCACCTGAACAGTAGGAAATAAAGCAAGGCTGCTACTTACAGCAAAGGAAACATCACTTCCTGCAAGACTTTGCTTCAAAGCATTTCATTTCACCTCGAGACCATTTAATTTGTGAACTTTGGCTTCATCACAGTTCATAGCAAAAGGATAAAAGATAAGCCCTAAAAAAAAAAAGGCTAGTTCTGAAGGACTAGTAGATGCTTTGTAGATTTGTAGATGCTTTGTTCAAAATCAGCTGACAGAGTAGATGCAGTTTCATATGAACACCAGAAAGAGAAGTCTTTTAAGTGATGCACTGTTCTTGCTGTACTATCTGAGAAGCACCCCATCATGTTTAACAGCATCACTCCAAAGAAATTCAAACTGTAGAACTGCAGAGGGCTGGGCAGTTACAAAACCAGATCAAGTCCAAACATGTGTTTTGCAGAGCACTTTGCAGCACTAACCGCTCGCTACGGGGTGAACAAGTCTTGCTTGCTTCTCCCTCTGAAGTGCAAGAATCCTCTTCCATTTAAAGAGAGATGTGGAAAGGGAAAAAGGGGGGAAAAAGG
>JANHGN010017161.1:0-17387 GCA_024605025.1 Megaceryle maxima
TCCCCCTCCACACCTTCTTCCACCACATAACTTAAACATGTAGTTAGCAAAAGGTATCAGATATTCCCCAGATACTCTGTAAACAAAGTTGTCTAGTATTTATTAAATAATTTATTAAGATACCCACCCTCTTGCCTGCAGAAATAAGAAGCAGAACAACCATAGTAAATGTCTTCAAATATTCAAATGATGTGAGCACCAAATATGCAGTAATTAGGTTGTATTATGTACTGACATTGTGACATATTAGGTTTTTGAGTAGTTCCCCTGGGGAATTGGTTATGGTCCTTGGAGAGTTTCAAAACTGCAGTGAACCAAACCTACTAAACCCCACTTAACTTTAAAGTAGGAGACAACCTGACAAAGGCAGGAAGTTGGACAGTTTGAGGTAATAGCCCTTTCTCATACCTAAATTGTACCATTTTGTGAAAATACATTTTTAGGAATGTTATTTCAGTGTCAAAGTGGTGTACTGAAGTGGGTGAAAAAAAAAAAATTTTAGATTACATGACAACAGTGTTTCAATCAGGAAACAAGTGGGTCACAAAAAAATTTCAGTTACAGAGTTCATGATTTATGAAGAGGAAGCATGCCTGGTTTTTGAAAAAAAAATCTCCTTTCTACACATTGACTTTTAAAATATGGGCTACATCTGTATTAATGAGTGACAAGGAATTTGAGAAATCTGGTGCACATGTGGCTTGGCAGGTGCTTTATATTGAAAAGCACATGAGGTTTTGTCATATTGTGTAGAGCTGCTCTAATCACAACCTCTGAGCATCAGTCATTGTTTACCTTAATGCTATCATAAGCACATCTGGGTAACTCCTTAAAATAACGGTAAAGGTAATTAGTCATGAATTGACTTCGAAATCTAATAAAGTACTTATGACATCTGTATTGGTACCAAATGAATTCATCATGGTTAACATTGTTACAAAAACACAAAAGGAATCAATAACAATTTGTGCCAGTATTTGGATGTGTTGCTAACATGAAAGCAAGTATAATGAATGCTTTTTAAATAAAATATAAATAAAAAATTTACAGAGGCCTGTAAAATTTTGTGTCTGCATCTTGCTATTCATAAAGCACACAACGCTTTTTCATTTATTACCATCTTTCCAGGAAAGGACAGACAAGTTAATTTTGTGCATCTTGTCCATTAAATTTTCAGGGTAAATCTTCAAGACTGCATTACAAGAACTGAACACTATCCATATGGATCCATTTCCCACTGCAACAGCTCCTAGCTGGAGGCAGCATACACAGTGCCCCAACACAGAAATCCTTAAATGTATAGTTATGGCAAATCTGATTCTTTCATGGTTTGACTTGGTACAGCTCTAAGTAAGTCAGTGTACCCATAGTTACTTTACAGTATCTAAGAAGCTGGCCCTATGTGGCTGTGGCAGTGCCACTACCACATGAAGCTGGGAAAAGGTTGACATGGTAAAACGGGCTCTATGCTTTCAACCAAATTAGAGGTTTTCATCAAGAATTACCCTGTTTTGTTCATGCTAAATGGCTACAGTTTTCTGCATTGGCTGTACAAAAAGTATTAGCAAACTGTTTCATCATTCTGCACTAATAAAAGCTGTCTAGCACCAAGGTGGAAAGTTTGTGCCACAAAAAAAACTTGTTACAAACCTACTTAGGAACAAGAGGGAGGAAGACCCTGTTCCCTGTATGTGCATGTAATGTATGTGCAATGCATATGTACAGTACTGTCCTGCTTCTATTTTCACCTGTGTCAATATTCAGGAGATTTTTAACTCACTAACTGTCAACTCTGTTCTCCAAGGCAATTACGGGACTCACCACAAGAGCAAAAGCACAAGGTAGAAGATGGCACAGACATAACACTTTTTTTGTGAGAGGGCAGCTGGGCCCACAGGTCCTCTTCCAGTTACTCAGGCACCTCCTTCCATAGTTGTCCAGCATTTCCATTTCTCTCAACTGCCACACTGGTATCTCCCTGTTTCCTGGTTATCATCTCAATGCAGTATGCCTTTGTTTTCTATCCACTGCTTTCACACTTCTCAGTATTTTAATCAGTATCTTACCTTTCCCTTCTGTTGGGTTCTCAGACACAACCCCAAATGTTCAGGAAGCTTATACCTTTCTACTTCTGTTTATATCTGCATGAGATTTCCTCTTCTCTGTGTCTCTCCTTGAATTTCCTTTGTAGCCCACCTCCTGAAAAATCCTATTGTTCTGCCTTTGTGTTCTTCAGCATTTATCCCTTCTTTCTCATTTCTGACACGTGGCTTACTTGTGCCTTTGTCACTTTTTATACTAGCTTCCACAATCTTTCTCTCTTATCCACTTTCTTTCTGTTCTTAATTCATAGAATGAATCATAGAATGATTTGGGCTCGAAGGCACCTTAAAGATCATCTAGTTCCAACTGCCCTGACATAGGTTGGAACACCTCCCACTAGACCATGTTGCTTGAAGTCCCATCCAACCTGGTCGTGACCACTTCCAGAGATGTGGCACCCACAACTTCTTTGGGCAACCTGTTTGAGTGTCTGACCACCCTCACAGTGAAGAATTTCTTCCCAATATCTAATCTAATCCTACCCTCTTTCATTTGAAACTGTTACCCCTCATCCTATCACTACCAACCCTTGTAAAAAATCCCTCTCCAGCTTTTCTGTAGTCTCACTTTATGTACCAGAAGGCTGCTATAAGGTCTCCGTGGAGCCTTCTCTTCTCCAGGTTGAACAACCCCAATTCTCTCAGCCTGTCCTCACTGGGGAGGTGTTCCACCCTTTTGATTATCTTTGTGGCACTCCTGTGGATCTGCTTGAGCAGCTATGTCTTTCTTACACTGAGGACTCCAGAGCTGGACACAGTACTCCAGGTGAGGTCTCACAAGAGCAAAGTAGAGGGAAGAAATCATGTCCCCCAAACTGCTGGCCACACTTGTCTTGATGCAGCCCAGGATGCGAATGGCTTTCTGGGCTGCAAGTGCACATTGATGACTCATACTCAGTTTTTCAACAAATCTTTGCCCAGACTTATTTCCTATTCCCACTGCTCAAGAGTGTGGTGCTCATCCATCCGAATTCCTCATTACCCTTCCTGTGACAGGGTGCAGTCATCCCTTCAAAGTTTGCACAGCAGAGCTGTGTTTACAACTCTGCCCTAACATCCCCTAACTCTCACTCTGTGCTTTGTGCCCTGCCCAAATTCTGCTTTGCCGCCTTGTCTGATGCTCTGGAAGTACATCCCATGATCCAGTCACTAGTTAACAGTGTTGGAGTAACTTTGCCTTTGTATATATGAACTCACCCTATTTTTTCATAGCTCATCTTGCTTCAGAAACTCACAGAGTACCTCCAATTCCAGTGGATCTCCAATCTCTTCTTGTCTTTTTTCTTCAGCCCCTTCCTCCAACACAATTGCAACAACTGTCAGTCTCATAAATGGTTTGAATCTATATTCCTGCCAGGCATATTGCAAGCCTCTGCTATAATGGTCTGTCTGCATGAAGTTGGGAGCTATGCTAAATAAAAAAATGCCTCATTCTGTGTCTGTGTAGCATCAGACTGGTGCTCAGCACCTAAGAAGAGTGATTTATTTCTCCCTTTTTTTTTTTTTCTTGATTTAAAGACATGCTTTCTCACTTGGAATGTATTTTATTGTCTGATCTGAAACTGTCATGTAATCATAGCAGTGTGTTTGTGATAGCATAGTAAATTCCATGGAAACAAATTGTGATGTCATAAATGCAGGATTTATATCTTTTCTACAAAATCAAGCTGAAGAAGCAGATGGATGGAAAAAAACCTCATTAAAATACCAACAGTTTCTAAAAATTGCAGTAAAAATACCAATGGGAACCCAGACAAACATTGTTTAATAGATTTATTTTCATACAAGTTTCCTGATTTTTAAAAGCCTGCTTCTCTGAACAAGTTACTTTTTTTGTGGTAGAAATATATTTTTTAATGACTGCAAAAAATAAGAGTTTCGATTCAAGGATCTAAAATTCAAAACAATTGTCTCAGACAAATTAAATAGAATGGAAAGAAAAGGGCTGTGATGACGAGAAAATACATATAAATCTTTCTGGGCTACATTTCTCAAAGCTAAACTGCCAACTATTCATTAGAGTGCCTATGACGTATTAAGGATGTACTTGTGTAGATTATTTACAAGAACTAAGAAGTGATTAATAAAAGGATGGAAATGAAAACATCCTCTGTGATGCTAACAAGTGGGTCTAGCTTTGTAATCAGATGTCATCAGAGAAAGTAGCACATCCCAAAATGGTATGAATCATTTCTGACTTCCTGACCTCCCTCAATGAAAATACAGAGAAGGAAAAATAAAAAATTCTGAATATGGCAGTTAAATAAATATATTTTACAAAATCATATTCTACTTGAAATTGAAAGGTGAAAGTGTTTCTAAACTGATGTCCCTAAACAACTGGGATATTCCAAATGTAGTAATAATGTAATATTGGGATTTACATTATAAATTATTTATAATAGCGATTGCTTTTGTTGTTGCTGAAGATCAAAAGATGTTGGAAATGTGAGTTAGTAGAAAATTGTTCCACATAGGGGTCTGTAAGTTTTGCCTCCAAATTGATTTTAACAACGTTGTTGAGTAGAATGTAAACTATGTCTTTCCAGCTTCCCTGTTCTTCCTACCCACAATGTTCCTATCATATTTATTAGTTAAATGAGGAAGTTACCTTTCCCCCACCATCAACTACATAATATATTGTTTAACATGTGCCATTAGATGCATTTAGGTTTTGGGGAAAAAAGTGTCTGAAGGGGAAAGAAGAAAGATGACAGACAGTGCTAACATCTGGACACAGCAAGATCTGAGAGCTATTAGCAGCGCTAAGAAGCATTTCTGATAGTCCCTGACCTGTTTTGGATGGCCCTCTCTCATGTTGTGTGCAATTTGCATGGACTACTGTCACCTTTCTGGGCTGAGGCTCACCTGGCAGAGAGCCTTTCCACTGGTGAGCATTACCTGAGACTCCAGAGTCTGCACTCTGAAGGCTGTTTCTATGGAGAGCTTTTTTAAGCATCTTTTTCTTTTTGTGTACCCAAATACTTCTTTTGTCTTCTCCAGCCTAACAATGTTGGGCTTTTTTTCATCTTGACTTCCTCATATAGTGTGATATTTCATAAAATGAAGAATCATTGACTCCCATGATTTCAAGACAATTACTTGGGTTTAGACTATGAATTTTTTGTGAAGTTACAATTTTAGTATCCAGTCTAGGGATAACTGACACAATCCAGAGTGATATGAAAACTATATTTTGGGACAGCACTACTAGGCCTATAAATAGTATCACTTGTTTACGTGGAACTACATTCAGTACAAGATAATGTTCAATTTGGAGTGGATTAATTGAATTTATTTAAAAAATAAGATAAAAAAAAAATATGCTCTGTAATTTGAGAGGTTCCAAATAAAGGTGTTTCAAAGTTTTGCAAAACTGTGCCTAGTGTGTCCTTAACTCTTGATATTATCCTCAGCATAAATCTCTATTTTCTTACCAGTTCAGACCGGCATTCTCACATTACTCTGCTGGATTAACAGAGAATGCTACAGAATCAGATAAATCCTAAACCTCAGGAAAGGTTGTTTATTCCTGTGACAATACAAGAAATTATTCCAGTGAGCTGATAACAAGCAGTCCAGATGAATTCCAACTGCTTATGACAAAGTAATCCTTGATGTTTCTCAAAAGATAGCTTTCTGTAATTCTCTGATGACTTTACAAAGAAATCAACACCACAGTCAGTCAGACTGAGGTATAATGTGCCTAACATACTGCTGGCATACAACCCATTCAGTAATGTAAAAAGTGACCATACATCTTTATGTTACAAACATTTCCTACGTATATTTATACTGATACAAAACTGTTAGCAAAATGGAAGCTATTTGAAAGCAGAGCATATTATCTGGATTATTTCCATTTTGTACATATTTTTTTACTTACTCCAGTAAGAATGGTTTATATTAAAACATTTAAATATTGAAGGAGGTTTTGGGTTACAGACTGATAGTAGTTCCATAAAACCAAATTATTTTTCCATTTCTACACAATCTAATTAAACATGTGAAAACAAATGTGTTGTGTAATATTAGAGTTTTCTTCCTTGCCTTCAAAAATAGTGCAGGACCCTGGTAATTTGCTATGGATAGATTTTTTTTTTTCATGGCTATGTGGATTGTAGTTAATTTCCTACCCCTTTGTGAAATAATTCTCTATATTTTCTCCCAGCTCCCCACTTCCTTTTCTGCTGATTTCAATTTAAAATATTTTCCAGCCTTTCTGAACTTAGGAAGTGACATATTGCCTTTTGGTCATTTCCAATTAATTATAGATTCCAAATTTGTGTCAGAAAAGTATATAACTCAATTGTTATAGTGAAACTACACTACAAGATACATTTAAACATCCAGATATCCCTTAAATAAAGTATGACAGGCAGATGCATAGTCCTAAGTGCTGTCCATGCCCCTTCCATTCAGAACTGAAACCTTGACCTTAATCTACTGCTATTAATTGTAATCTCTCATTTAGTTTGTCTGAAAAGAGAATGAAAGGTGATGGAATCCATGACTTAGAACATCACTTTGGCATTGTCACAGATACTTCCTGCACATGTTTAGGCAAGATGAACCTTATATTGGGAGCAAGATAAAGTCATGCATGGAAGGAAATTTGCAGCCTCATAGATATGTTCCTCCTCAGATCCCAATTCACACCATAAACCTTTACTTCAGTATGTTCTTTTATAAAGGCAAAACATCATAGTAATTTCCCTCTTCACTATTATTTTATATATTATCATATAAAACATTGTCTTCAGTCATGCCTTCTTCCTTCAGGATCTCTCTGCACCTTTACTCTTTGCTAGCTCAGTAAAATGTTTGTAATGTATGTCACTTGCCCTTCCATCACCTGCCTTTTGAACTATAATATCTTCACCTCCTCCTTCTCCTGTTGTCTCCAAACAGTAACTTCTGTTTGAATGTCTTGATGTTTAATCAATATTGTACCTGAAGGGGGAAAAAAAAAAGAATAAGAGGCTAACACAAAAAACCCCACAAACCTACCACACTATTTCCTCACTATAAAATCCTACAGATAGCAGAAATACCTCATTCCTGCCTTCCTTCATTTCACCCTGTTTGCTCACACACCATTGGCAAAGCACGCAACACTATCTCCTAACTCACAGATCACAGCCCTGTTTGAACATCCCACATGCAGCATTGTATCTATTTCATACACCATAGAAACAGTTGCTCTCCTCCTTTCTCTCCCACTTCAGTGTCAAGGCTGACAACACTTCTTCCCAATTGTCCTCTCTGGATTCTCTTTTCAGTTTTGCCTGCAGCCTTCCTTCCATGAAACAGTTTATATCTGAACTCTGTTTGCCTCCCTGTCTTTCTATCAAAGTATTCATAGCACGCTTACCATCTCTGAGGTCAGGTTTCTGCTCTCTGGCTTTACTACTGTTCACTTCATTGATTTTTCTAGAATATTCCTTGTATGTCATGTCACACAAGAGAAGACAGGAAGGTTAGACACATTTGCATCTCCTTTAAAGGCCCATGAGCAAATATCTTAGTATTATAGTAAATGTTTACTAGATTCACATCTTACAACATATATCTCTGATGTATTATTAATTCTCTTCCAAAGCAGTTAGCTTTGATTTTATTGACTGACAAGATATTAAGCTCAATTTCTGATTTTTTTCCTTCTTTCTTTTTTTAGGAAGACATCAATATAGTCAAAGTGATACATAGCTTTACTGGACTAAATAAAATGCTAATTGACATATTCATATGGATGAAAAAGAAACCAGGTGCAGTGCATGAAAAATATCTGACAGTAAAGTTCAACTTAAAATAAACACAAATAATCCAATAAATTTAGCAGATAGGTACAGGAGTTGAGGAAAACTCAGAGAGAAGAAAGAAGCAAATGGAGTAAGTTTGTTTTGCAGGACTGAATTTGCTTTATGTAATGCCCCAAAGACAGCTGTAGGACAACAGTGTAGTTAAACGAACAGTTGTGTGTGCAAACCATATGCTCATGAAATAAGAGGTAGCCTTTCTATATGCATGTCTGCTAAAGGAATAAGGAGAGATAATAACATATTCCAAGTCCAGGAAAAAGTAAAATATTCAAAATATAGAGTGGCTGGTCTTTAACTCTTCTTCTTTATTATTGTAGTAGTAGAAATGGAAAAGTTCAATTTATCATCAGCAGTAAGAATATCAGTCTGCTATGATTTTTACGGGCTTAATAAATGATATACTATTATTTTAAACTTTTGTTCAGTTATTGTAAGTTGTGTGTAAGTGGTATTACAACTTTCCTTGATTATTCATACAATCTTTTAAGAGAATTTAGGAGATTTGATAAAAGAACTGCTTGTTAAATAAACACAATATGATTTTCTCCTATTTAAATAAAAAATAAATCTCACTACCTTTTTAGAAATAGGCTAATTGTATATCTCTCAACCTCTAACCACACTGAAACTGCAAATACAAATGGTATGAATCATCAGACAGAAAGGGAAGATGGATGTTACCTTCTATGTGTTGTGATAAGATATTATCATCCTTCGATAAGAAGATTGATGGAACCTTCTAAAGAGAAACATTGTTTAAAGGAGAAACAAACACTGTGACACAAAACAGTTTCTCAGAAATTCTTCCCACTTCAGAACTGTTCTTTGCAAAATGTAATACACAGTCATTCATGCCCATAACGTATGACAGAACTCTAGACACATTTAGACACCATGAATAGTGATCATTCCATTTTCCATGCAGATGCATAAGAATCAGAATGTGTTAGTGCCATGAACCTAATGAAACCAACAACAACAAAAGGAATTCTCATATTATCAAGAACTTGTAAATCTTTGAAATGGAATAAAATCTCCAAACACATGGTAGTACATAGACACTTCTTATATAGTTAGAAGTTTCAGGCTATATTAAGCATGGCACTCCCTGGGTAACACCATTTCAACATAGTCTATGTGTGTCAGCAGAGTCTCTAGGTAATACTCATCTTGCCTCACATTAGCAATTCAAACGTGTGTATCTAGTTTGAGTTACCAGTCTAGGCTGCCTAAAAAGGTACCTCCAAAGCACAATTTCTTCCATCCCCAAATCATCACTAAAATAACTGCCCTTTTCCTCTTTCTCTCCCCCAGAAGGCTAGCCAAATAATGCTTACTAAGCATCTAACTTTTAAAAATAAAAGTCAGGTGATATTAATTCCAACCATTCTATGAAGCCTGTCAAGTGTCACTCTAGGTATAAAGAAAACTATAAACAAGTAGAGTGAATGTTAGAATCAGTAAGCTAAAGCTTTTAATTTGCTTGGTGTCTAGCATAAATTGGCATCACTCCATTGAAGTTCCTTCAAAAGGCTTGGCCTCCAAAATAATGGTGGATTTTATATTAAAACTGTCCAAAAATGCACCCTTCCTATATGTCTCACTGCTGATGGTTACAGCAGGATCCCTTACCAAGACATATTCTGTTCATCCCACTGGGTCTGATTCACCATTCATTTACATCACTGTGCATAAAACGATGAATGACACGGAAATCATTATAGACACATCAAGATTAATGAAAAAAAAAAGAGTCAGAAGCATCACAAAAATCAGACCTAACTCAAGCTAAGTTCTTGGTTATGTTAGAGAATTTCTCCCACAAGTTTTACCAATTTTGTTCCTCTTTCTTTACATTTGGAGCCACTTTTTCTAGGGAAAAAAACAAAACAAAACAAAACAAAACAACCAACCAAACAAACAAAAAAGCAGCTTATTGGCCTAGTAAGGGCAAGCATTCTCTGTGTCTGTTTCTGTGTGTGAGCATTCTGTGTGTCTGTGCAAATGTCTGTGTGTGTGTCTGTGCAAATGCTTATGCATGTGCATTTCTCACCAACTCCAGCCGTCTTTCAAAGCTTTTGAAGCCATTAACCAGTTTAATTGACCAATGTCAAAGAGGGGAATTACTCTCAGAGATGTTAAGTTTCTATGAACTTCATGAAAACAGATAGCCAGAACAAGAAAATAGCTCCTTTCAGTCTCTCTGGAAAAGCTGTGGCATGAGTCTGTAACTTATTAGACACTAGCGTATCTAACCACAAAATATTGTGTTGTAAGAAAGTGGATTGTAGTAGCTTCACTGTTTGTAGACCTACTAGGAATAAAATCTACCACCACTGTTAAATATTTCTTGAACTGCTGTGAGAATGTCTGAGTGACCATGTATGTACAGTATTATTTTAGGATTAATACACTGCAGAGTTATCTCACTACCATCCAGAGAAGCCAGCTAGGTAGAGGATCAGACTGGCCAATCAGCGAAGTCTTCCTGAGCCAGCATCCATGCTAGCAACATCAGATTGCAAGCTCAGAGTATAGACTGCAGAAATGCCTCTTCTAGCACAGACTGGACTCTCTTGTAGGCAAGGACCATATCCTTATTCTGTGTGTGAAATAAACCTGTTGCCCTATATAGAAAGGTTAGATAATATCAGCAATTATAATGCCAGTGCAGAGGTTCTAGGAGGGAGCTATCTGGCCATTCTCTACACCAGTTACTTTGTCATGGCACAGTTTCTGCCAGTGGCATTTCTATGAGAAGGGATAAAAACTCATAAAACAACAGCAAAAAAAGAATATAGCACCTCCTTGGTATAACTAGTATTCCCTTTTCTAATTGTTTTATATTACACAACCAAGTGTGCTAACACTAAAACTCACACTGTCCATGCATGAGTTGGAACAGCTGTAGCCACAGCATAAGTGCCCTAGAAACACTGATTTTTTTTTCCACAATTACAGAAACACCTGTGTAAACAGCTTTCTTCTGATCTTCTATAAAAGTTCACAAAACCCCCAAACTTTCTCATTTCGTACAGGTCTGCACTGCCTTGAAGACAGCTCCATACGTCTCAGTATGGGATACTGCACTTTTCATGTGTCAAAGCATAAAATAAATGGTATGTGCGGGTGCACTGGTCAACACATTATTCTGTTACTTGACAATAAGATGTAAGACACAACACAACAATATTCACTTTCTTGATAAATCCTTATCACACAAAATTACTCTCAAAAAAAATAAAAGTACAGATATTGTGACAACAAATGTTATCTTTGCTATGTTACTTGGAAAACTCTGTATTCTAGATTTCTGCAGATACAACTATACCACAAGCATGTGTTAGCTATTGTTATGTTATGCACCATTCAGGGTGGGGTAGGTAAATTGCATGTGTACATCATGGCAAAAACCTCACAACTGAACATGTTTGGCTTAATAGTTAGTTTACAAACAAGACATTATGGTTCTATTAGCCTTAGAAACTTCTAGGTAGACTCTCCTTAAATAATTCACATTTAAAACTACCTGAAGTGTCTGTTTAAAAAGTTGAAAGAAAGTCACCCTTAGCAGTCACCATAGAAAGTGTAGTTGACTATCCTTCAGGCAGAGCTCCAGAAAAGGGAAAGAGAAGTAGCAGAAGTCAGCTACCAAACCTAAGTGTTCTGCTTAGGCAGAATTGCATCCTGTAGTTAATCTTGTCTTAGGAAAGATGAGGACTACATAGTAATTATGCAACTTCCTAAGCATTCTGCTCACACAGAATTGCAGCCTGTAGATAAACTTGTCTTAGGAAAGACAAGGACTATGTAGTAATTACACAGCCTCCCAAGTCTTAGGTCTCTAAAGCCATTCTGAACTGTTGAAAACTTCTCCATGTCTGAAAACTCAACAAAGAAAAGTGTTAATAAAATATTCAGCGAAAACGTATGATTGTTGCTGTCTTACAGAGGGGAAGCCTTCCACCATCCCTATTTACATAGTCCATTGTGAAAAATTTGTTTGTCTGGGGTTTTTTTTATTATTGGGAGGGGGGGGTGTGGTTTTTTTCTTTTTCTTTTTTTTTTTTTTGGCAGAGTGTGAGTAGATATAAAACAATATTACTAAACTAATTCTGAAAGCAATGTACAATGGCAAGCATAATTTGAACCACTTCTGCATTGCTTATACACTCGAGAAAAACATCTAGATGTCAGTGTGTATGGCTCAGAGGAAACATCTGTTCCAACTGCCTTGGTCAGCAAGTAATAAGGAATAATACCGAAAATATCTGAATTCTGTTCTGCAGATCATTGGTATGCCCTCATGTTGAACATTATGCTCTGTTCTGATTACTCCACCTAAGCAAGGACTTAACAGAAATAGAAAGTGACTGGAGACAGCTGATAAGCATGTTACAACCATGAGAAGGATTCCATAGTCTTAAAATGCTAGGACTACTTAGCTTGGAAATAAATAAAACCAGCAGCCACAGTGCAAACATACATCATAAAATAAAATGGTATGAAGGATGTAAATTGAATACTCCTATTTTACTTGCATTTTCTGCCACTTTTCTCACCCTTCATCTGTCTGGTCTATTTAGATGTTGAGATATGAGAATTAGGGACTGTCTATTATTCTAAATTTGAACCATGGCTGCCACAATGAGGCCCACAGATGGTCACTAGGCAATTCACAACAAACAAAAATAATCTTCTTTTCCCTTTGTCCTCATAAAACAACAAGGAGACAATTCATTTAAGAGGCTACCCCTTTTAAATATTAAAAGAAAAACATTCTATAATGTCACCACAAGTGTGGCATTTTGATGGTTCATGCACCCCTGGGAAGCATCCTCTGCTCACCCAGGAGGGCAACAGATCTGGAAGCAAGCTGCCCTCCCACAGATGTGTCACCTGACCCCACTGAAGCACAGCCTCCTGCCACCTTCAGACATTGCCCTGAAAAGAACACAGGCTAGTAAGGAGGACAGCATGCTTGTCTTTAGAAAGGACCTTTTTTACTTGCCATCAGAACACTACAGACACCGCAAGAGACTGCCAGTGCAGAAAGTGCAGCTGAAGTTCCCTTCATACCTCCCTCCCTCCCTCCCTCCCTCCCTTGGCACACAACCCCTCCTTGGCAGCTCATGGTGACAAAAAAGAAGCATGAAGCTCCAAATGTTTCTAACTAATAGTCCAAACATTTTGTGCCATACATCATGTCTTTCTCCACACTGCTTTCTGGAGAATTCAATGCTGGAAATGATCAGAGATAAGCATCTAAAATGCTGTGGTCCCAAATTACATGTTTCTAATTCACATTTCCATCAAAATAGCAGTTATTTTTAGGAGTGATGAAAAGACCTGCTTATTTAAGTGTAAAACTCATTGCTACAAGATAAAAACCCAGCCAAATAATTTAAAGGGATTTGAAAGGCTTAAATTCTGTGAAAGGTCAAAACCAATGCAGTTACATACAGCAGACAGACCCCATCTCTGTAAAAGTGAGATCATCAATGCACGTTTCAGACACAGAGCTGACTGCTGACTACCACAATGAAGAATCTTCCCTGTGGTCACAGCATTCCATATTTGCCTTGGGTTTCTCAGTCCTTTTCAGGGGCTTATGGTGGAGGTGATTTCTGTCAGAGGTAGTCTACTGCACCAGCCCACTCAGTATTGTCATCTCTGTGTCCCAGATAAAGAACCGAAACTTCTTTCACCCTTTATCTTTGTGTGTTTGAGACAAAGAAAGAAACAAATAAAAGAGAGGGAAAAAAACCACTATCACATTTTTACCTATTGATACAGAACTATTACAGCTAAAACATATGAGATGAGAATCTTAATGGTGGCAGAGATCAAAAATAATCTTCCAGCTCTACTATTTATGATTCCACTTTTAGTTTCAGTAGATAGGAATTTTGTTCCAGCATCATAAGCTCACTTCCATTTGTTGCCTATTGCAAGCACTGGAACTTACTTTTAGTGTGGATATTGTGGATACAATCTGTGAATACCTGTTGGCGCTAGTTTCCCTGCAGCCACGGAAACACCTGCCTCCAAGATAATTTATAATCTGCACCTATGGCCAAGGGCCGCTTACAAGTTTATTGAAAAAGGTCTTGACAAATAATATAGGAAAGACTGTTCTTTCTCTTCCAGTTCCACATGACATAAGTTTGGCATTAACAAGTCACATTTTCATGTCCAACTTTATAGATTGTTAATAATATGTAAAGATATTTGATATTTAATATTGTGGGTCAAATATTTCTTACTCTGCTCACGTGAGTAATAAACTTTATTTATACAACCAGTCTGAGGAAGACAGTCATGTTTTACCTTCTCTGTAAAATTATTCTACAGCATTATTAGGCAGGTATCACCATTACTTACAGTGTTCTTATTAAATCTGAAGTACAACACACATCTCACTGTTGAGCTCTTCAGACTAAATCCTGTAAGATGAAGGTATGCTGTCCATACATAAAAAAAATCTGATAATGCTTCACAATGTTTTTTTTTCCTTTTGTTTATAAATGACTGTGGAGAACAGGTCTGTAAATAAGTCATTGCTCTTTGGTATATTCAGTTGTATCTTGGCCCAGTACTAGACCTAGGTGGCTTGGGTTTTTATAATTTGTATAATTATCATGTAAGCAATCAGGAAGTGGAATCTCCTAGGATGTTTATAAATATCACAAAGAGCCATTAGTAAAAGTACCAGGAATGATCCTGTAAATGATGTGTCACATGGTCTGAAAAGCACGGAGTTGCACAGAGTTCAGGTTGTAGTGGTTTCTTTCCACTAACTTGAATAAGAAAGAAAAGCACTAGGAAAGAAAAGCACTCCATAAACTCCAGAGAAAAATTAACAACTCATTCCAATTCAAATTTGGAACCAAGCTGGAAGAACCTTGGGTTTAGTGTTTAGCACTGTGTCCATTTCAACTCATAAGAAGCAGCAGGAAGTTTCTACAGCACGTGCAGTTTTCTTGGAAATCAGCAGATGGTGCTTCCGAAAGCCCCTTTACAATTTTTCTTAATGAAATATACATACAGGTGGCTAGGTCATGATGAAATGTTAATTTTAACTATCATGTCTGGATGTTCACTGCATCTGTAAAGTCTGTTCATTAACCAAGTTTCTTGCATTTTTTTAATTGCTGACCCACCTATGAAATAGATGATTTATGTCAGAAGTTTCACTGTTACACCTCTACAGATGACAGCATAGGTACTCAGAGTCTGTCATTCTACATTCCTCAAATGATAAGAATGAATTGCATAGCTAGTTTTGCAAGGTTTCCTTGGAATCTAAAAATACTGACTTAAGTTCAACTGAGAGGCAAAGTCCTGCACAATCCTGGAATGAGTAACCCACTTGAAGAGGAAAAAGAAATGTCAGTATCAGAGGCTTGGGACAGGTTACACCTGGTGCTAGCACTGATCTCTTTAGGAGTAAAAGTATCAACAGCAGAGGTGCAGTTGCTTGCACAGCCCCAGTCTATCTTGATTTCAGGGACAGCAAGGAAAGTTACTCCATGCTTCCACTTACTTGGTTTGTACCTTCACCTGCACAGATACTTGTCCTTTTCCACTTCCCTTCTGCCCCACAGTTGGCAAGTAGTGGAGGGAAAGAAACACTAATGAGGCAGAAGACATTTGTCCCCTCTTTCAGCATGTGTCAGCAGAACTGCTAGTATTTGACAGCAGAGATGGTACTCTGTCGAGAGGCAGCATGTTCCTTCCCTCCCTAGTAGCAGGGTCCCTTTCCACGTCCAGCACAGCATGGGAGTGGATCCTCCCTCACCTGGGTTTATCAGACAGGCAACCCCAGCACTGGTTACTGCATTTTCCCTGCAGCTACCTGATGCACATTCTGTATTTGACAGCACAGCTTCAAAATAGCCCAGGACCAAATATTTCATTCATAATTGCATTCTGATTACAACATACAGGTATATTACCATTATCATAAATTTACAGTGAACTAGGACAAAACAAACTAAATTAGTTTCTCAAAATGACATAAGAAAGATGAGTAGGGATTTTCCAACTGCTGTGTTCTGTTTTAACCCCAAATTAAACTGAGGTGTACAATGTCAGTCCATTTATACCCAATACCTCGTTTCTTAGCAGTGGACTCCTAAATGTGTTCTTGCAAAATGCTTAACTGCCTAAGGCATGGGAGAAATAAAACCTGTTTCTTTGGTTCCAAACTATTTCTAATGGGACAAATAATCCCTTTAAATCTGGCAGCAGCTAATATACCCAGTCAGTGGTAACAATTATTTCCTAAAAGCAACTGATCTGTGTACATCAAATTATTCCCTTCCTTAGAGAAGATATCTGAGGAGACAAACCATTCCAGGAACAAAATAAAGATGTCATCATAGTGTGAAAAGATCATCTGGTGAAATTTATGGAGAAGGGAGTCAAAACAAGTAGCTACTGACAATCTGAATTTAAAAGGAATGTTTCATGATTCTGAGGATGTCCTTCCACTGATGTCCTTAAAAAAACCCTCTAGTTCCCACATTTTTATCATCATGGGAGCTCGGTAGCTGATTTCTATTTACTTACTTTACAAGGAATTCAGATTAATAAAAGTTTGCTAGTTTCTGTTTTCTCCACAAAAGAAGGAAAGCCACCAAAGCTTAGAAACTGATAGCAAAGAAGGTGAGCTTCATGAGGGAATCCAGAGCAACCATGTGTAATCCTCAATGTGATATGAGGTAACTGGGCAGAAGCAGGACATCCAAGAATACATCTTGTATACCTCAGATCATGGGTGGTGGGAACACTCCTTAAAGAACACAGCAGAAATGCCTCTCCGGACAGCTGCATGCTAAACATCTGCCTTTCTGTATGGCCTTTCCAGGGCATCAAGGCTCAGATGCAATCAGAGTCGTCTCAGCAGGGAGAATCTCTCGTGGCATGTCGTTTGAAAAACACTGGAGACATTTAGCACATGCAACTGAAATCCCACCCTGTTCCACTAGAGGGTTATGCCTAAAGGACAAGTCTAAGCACTAGCACTAACAGACAGGACAGTGTGCTCTGCCTCAGTACTCATCTTCATTGTCCCAATACAGGCATACAGCCTCCACTTTACACTGCTAGCTTTCCTTGCAGGAGCAATTTATGAAGCCTAAAACCCCTAAATGTTGTCCTTTTCCCCCTCCCTCTATCTTTCAGCCTTCAAAGCCCCCCTTACAAATCTTTCTCAGCCTGAATTTGATGCCTGGAGAACAAGAAAACTTGTCTGATTTTAAGATACTAATACAAAAGAAGGTGCTAAATGATGTCTCTTCTCCTCCAACATGCAAAATAACTACTTTTTTTAAAGCCATAATTTAGGGTCAAAGGCTTGTATTTTGCATCGACACACCTACCCATGAAAACAAAGGGCTACTTAAATGTGTTTCACCAAAAAAAAAAAAAAACACAACCTAGCATCATGTCTGCAATT
>JANHGN010017164.1:0-36064 GCA_024605025.1 Megaceryle maxima
AGGGCTGCTCTCCAGCAGATCACCTCCCAGTCTGTACTGGTGTATTTTATTATTCTTCCCCAGATGCAGGACTCTGCTCTTATCCTTGTTAAACCTCATTAGGTTCTGCTCTGACCAGTTCTCCAGTCTGTCCAAGTCCCAAGGGTAAGAACAGGCTGGCATCAGTAGTATTTTCCTAGTATGATTTTCTGGTTTCCAGTCATCTCAGACATCCTAAGTCCGAAGATACATCTTTTTCGAATGAAGGGATATTTATAAATCTTAGTCTAAAGTGAGGACTGTACTCAAACACGTGCAAAGAGTCTCATGGTACTATTTTGCTGCCCCAACTCTTGACAGCAGGGTGATTAGGCAGGACACAAGCAATCCAGCAAATTTCTTGACCAAGACTTCTTTGATGCAGGTACCAGACCAGTCAGCTACAGAAGATACTCTTGATAGCACAACACACAACAAAGGAATTATTGTCTGGATTTAGTAATCAAAGACAAACTTGGCTGCAGCAACTGTGAGCTGGTGAAGCCATAGATCTTGAAGGAAGTGAGGAGGACTCACTAGACAGCAGACTAAACCACGCTGGAGAGTTCAGAAGAAACTCCAGGTTGCTTAGAACTCTCTTAGGCAAAATACCCTGGAAGCTGCCTTTTGGGGTACAGGAACTGAGGAGAGGTGGCCAATCTTAAGGACAATCTTCTCAATCTAGAACAATCCTCTGCTAGAAAAAACACAAGCATGCCAGGAGGCCAGCTTGGACGAACTCAGAACTGCTGAACGAACTCAAACACAAAAGGAAGTGTACAGCATGTGGAAGCAGGATTAGATGACTAAAAAGGAAAACTAGTACTAGGTAGGCTTTCAGGGATAAAACCTGGAAATCTGAATTGCAACTACAGTTGCAAATGGCAATGGATGTGAAAGGCAACAAAGTTTTTTGGGGCACACGGACTGCAAAAGAGGGGCAAATGCCAAGTGTGTTTCCACTGCTGAACAGGTAATCTAGTAACAAATGAAAGACTGAGGTACTCCATGCTCTTCTCCTTTGGTCTTCAAGGGCAAGATACACTGCCTAGATTCCCAGGTGTCGGTGTCTGACAGCAGAGTGTGGGGAAATGAGGGATTACCCACAATACAAGAAAAAGAAGTTAGGACACTGGATAAAAGGCGGTCTCCTCTGTTTTACCTTATTCCTGCCTTGTTTCCTTCCTGTTTCATTTGTCCCCATGATCATAAGGTTCATAATATGCAATTTAGATATATTATCAAATTAATAGGGAGACTGCAAAGACATTTGACTTGATTCTTCTCTGAGCAATATAGTTAAACCTCTATTTCTTCCCACATACCTGCATGTTTAACCTCCCATTTGTCTCAAAACTCAGCTCAGGAGTACTGAAACAAGGAGATCTGTGAGTGTTTACTCACAGCAGCCATAAGGTACTGCAAAAGACATTACACATCTCCAGGTGCATGGGAGCAAGAAGGAAGTATCAGTAGTGGTGTCACTGGAGCAGCTGTACAACTATGGACAAAAAGGAGAGGTAACAGGTCTACTACTGAGCTATAGTCTGAGAACTGACATTTCTGATCCTTACTCAGAGCAAAAGCAAACCTATAATAGGACAAAATGGGGTGTTTTTTTTCTTGTATAGTTGTTTTATTGTGGGTTTGTGTGTGGTTTTTGTTGTTTTGGGGGTTTTTTTGTGGGGTCTTTTTTGTCCTTTTTTTTAAAAGTCTAATCATGTTGGTAGTGTAGTCTTCACAGGAAGAAATTAATATCCCTGATATCAGCTGATATGGTTGAATACAAAGAAGAATTGTTTAGGTAACTACACACAAAAACCACACTAAGAATTTAGATCAACATCCCTGGCAAGCAAACAATATGAAGCACAGCTCACAGAAACCTCTAGTTTCCAGTAGGGACATGTAGCTTAATTATGACTTACACTGTAAATGCTCCATAATTTACCAGTATGTTTTACCGAACCTATTTCTACTATTACTGTTTTTTTCAAAAATAGCAGCAGTAAAAGCAGCCTGAGTTAAAACCTTCCTGATTATTACAGGATTGCAATTACAAAGCAGCCTTAACTCAGAAATGGCTCTAACACTTCAAAACACTTATCAGATGATGGTTATTTTACTTAGAACATGTCACTTATGTAAAGGCAGGTCTGACTGACTAGTACAGTAGTTCCAGACTTATCATTGCAAGAGCCAGTTTTAATTTATCCAAATAACCATGGAGACTGAAAATTTACATTCTCTGTAATTGCCTCAGCCTTACTTTTCTTTGAATGCTTACAAGCAAAAGGTTGAACACATTCAATTATATCTGGCTATGGATAACACTTAAGTCAGAGCTTTGGTTTTTCCTTCTCTCTGAAAATCTGCTAAAGTTTTACCATCCAGTGTTTCCCAAGATGGTAAACCACAGAAGACATTAACATCCTACAACAAAACACAAGACTAAGCTTAGCACAGAAAACCAGAATTTCTCAGAAATTCATTGGTTTGCAGGAAAGACAGACTGTGAGATTAACACCTTCAATCTCTCCAAGGGAATTTACTACGTGAAAACAAGTCACTGATGATAGGCAAAGGATCTTACCCTTTGCTAACAGAAAACAAAACCCCAAAGATGTCAATTGCCCAGATCCACTTGAGTTCAGAGAAAACTTTTCGTAGTTTCAATTGTGGTAATCAATTTTATATGAACACAACAGACTAGGAAAGAACCTCTGAACTAAAGTCCAGTGCTGCATTGCCCAAGCACACAAAGCAGTAGCAAATGAAAGAGCAAAATCAGCAGCAAATGGAAATGCAAAACTTTGTTATTTTTGTAGAGTGAACAGCTTTTGTGCTTGGTAAACTAATGTCTATTATGATATTTTTCCACAGCTGACTTTGCCCACTCAGAATGCTGTTTTAGCATACTCAGCAACATATGGCATAAGTAAGACTGTCAAACTGGATTTCAAACAGGCAAAGGAAACCAAGGGAAGGTTACTTCTGAAGGAATGAAAAAAAGCATTAGGGAAGACAACATAACTTCTGTAGTGCTCTCCAGAAGTTATAAAACACTACAGAAGTTATAGTGCAGAAAAGGGTTTCTCTTACACCTTTCCCCTTCTTACATGAATAAATAAGAACAGGGTTCCAACTTAAGACAGCTGACATATTTAATGAGGATAACTCCACATTTACAAAAGAGCTTTAAATACTTTTAGTTAAGAGAAGAAATAAATTACAGCATTTTCTACAATAAATGCACTTTTCTGATCCTTATCATACAAATAGTTCTTTATGGATGAAGAGATGACAATATCCTGAATGCTCCACCTCCATTATCCTCAAATACCATATATACATTAAATTTAACACAGACAGCACAATCAAGTTGTACGTGACAAAACAAGTAAGAGCAACCACCCTCTAGGTTAGTATTTTTAAGTTCCGTTGTCTCTTTAAAGACTGTGAGCTAGACCATAACACTGGCCCTGGCTATATAGTCAATTACACCCGAAGTATGCTTACAAACTCCTGAAGAACAAAATGTATCAGAACTCATTGTAGCTCGCACCACAATCATTTAGCAGCACGGAAGGCAGAATGGGACAAAACCATCATAAAAATAACTGTAATATAGCAAGGAATAAATCACTTCAACTTATTGTACTGCAGCTAAGTTTCAGTCTTTTTTAAAGCATAACACTGGTAGTGGTCGAAATACATTTTGAAATATCAAATAAAAACATTAGCTTAAACAGCCATCCTTACCACTGAAAGGTGTTAATTCGTACTCTGTTCTTAAAAATTAGTATTCCACCTGACATCACTCCAATCGTTATTTCGTTGTTACTCTGATCCTTCAAAAGAAGAGAGAATGACTTCAAAAGCAATCCAAGTATCTCTGAAACTTTGTATATATTCATTCTTATCCCTCCCTCTCTAAATACAGAAACACCATAGTAAAATCAATCTCAATTAACATGGAAAGAAATGTGGTTTAGAAGAAGTAAGAATTAAATTATTCACTCCTGTGAAACCTAAATGTTTGCTCTGAGCTCTCTATAACCAACCACAGAATTCCAATTTAAGATAGATCTTTCATCTTCCACCAACTTTGCAGAAATACACAATATAGAGCATTCCATCAGTTTATTACAAATAACAGCACTAATAGACTGGCTTGATGTTTGTTACACTAAAAGCAACCAGCAACTTAAATTCCTTCCTGAAAGGAAACTGCAATCTATGAGCAAAGAAAGGAGAGATTCTAAACCAAACAATATTCTAAGCATACTTAAACAGCGCATTTTTCATGAAGCATCTCTGCACTGTAATCAAATGGATTTAGTTGTATATTTAAAACTTACCCTTGCATAGTGCAATTCAACTCCATAAAGTTCTAAGGTACGTGCTGTATTGAGATAATTGAACTCTGCTTCTGCAGGAGACAACCCTCTGAAAGAAAGAAGCTAAATCAGAAACATTCTAACATAACCCCCACATCAGATTCTCTAGTCAACTCAAACAGAAAGCCTGCATTCATTTTACTACTTATACCCCTAATAAGTATAGGGGTATGAAATCTGAAATCTGTTTCCTTTCTCACCTTAAACATATTATAACCCAAAAATTTTAACAACAAAACCCTTGTGCTTCCAGACAGACAAAGTTTTGCCAAGAGCACGCAACACAGCCTGGAAATGCACGCAATTTTATTTCTAATGTACTGTTGTTTAAATGTCTGTGGAGCTCTAGAACCTGGAAATCACTTTTGCAGTCCTGCATTTTGTACTGGCAACATCAATTTCTCCCCAAGGTTCACCTTCAAAGTTTAAATTACTATCAATTCACTTTCTTTACCATACCTAACAGGATATGCTAAGCCACTGACTGAAATGTGATGTTTACAAGTTTTTGAAGCCAACAACATGCCCCAATTAAGCAAATGTTTTGTAAACATAGCTTACATTTTCATTACATTTAATGTTAACAAAAAACACTTAAGTTCTAAAGTACCAAAGAACCATCACTGAAAAAATATCACAATGTTACACACTGGAAAAAAAAAAAAATTTCCATTGCTTCCTTGCCTTTTCCTCTTTAGTAAAAGGTCACAGACTTAGAGACAGGAAATAACAGATATTGAAGAAAAGGACTTTTGTTACTTCTAAAGTAACTCTTGCTTACTGATGGAGAGCACCATGAAAACAAAGCCTTTATGCACAGAGCATTCTAAAAGACTAAAAAAACCTCTTAAAGAAATTATAACCTGCTAAATTAATATTCTAAGCAATACATATTTATATGTTCATTCTGTCATTTTCCCTGTCACTGTCATAGATACTGTATCTGTGCAGACTATCAATGGTACTTATCACACAATCTATAAAAAAAATAAATTCACATTAAATGTACTCTTAAAAAGTGAAAAAACCAAAGAACCATAAAAAAACCCAAACAAACGAACAAAAAACCCCACCCACAAAACCACCCCAGAAACCTTTAAGACAAATATTCAAATACTCAGTTTTTTACAATAGCACAGCACCAGCAGTCAGGATTTGACAAAGTCAGTCAATATCTTCTGCTGTAAATCCTTACATGTGCTGCTGATGTAATTTTGCTATTTCTTTTTCAAAATCTTGAGGCTGGCTAGGGATGAAAGAATAGTCTGAGAGGTAGCCTGGCAAGTTTTCTGAATGGTTGTAGTCTCCCAGCTCGGCTAAAATATTAAAGAGAGAGGTTATTGTTTATCACTGATGTACTAGGCATTGTGCAATGCCCCCAGATTCACAAGAGTGTGCTCCCACATACTTTATGTTCTACAACAAACAAAAAATAGAAGAGACATTTGAACTTCTCTTTTTCCTTTTGCATAAACAGTCACATTCTCAGTGAATACCACAGAGATCACTTAAAAAGAGTTTTGCATACTATTTGTTTATAAAACTTAAAGTCTTTCATTTTTAACACACAAATCAATTCATAAATGCTGTCATAATGGCCAGCACTAAATAATATACTTCAAGGCATTTGATTTTTTTCTGTTATTTCATCTTTGCTTGATTTCATGTGATTAAACTTCATATATTTTTATCACAACTACTATTTCTTCATTATGATCTGCAAAACCCACTAACTCATACCAAGATGTGTTTCAGAAGCATTAGAAAAATATTTTTTTCCACATTCAACTGTGTGTATGGAAAAAAGTAGGCATACATACACCTACATCAAAACTACTTCGAACTGCTTCAAACTACTAAAAAGAGCATTTAGATAATTTCTAATAATTTCTTAAAATTATAAAAAATTAAAACCACATTTATCGTCAGAATAAAAAACCCACAACATACAAACAGTAACATTTGCTAAAAACACAGGCTTTGAGGCTTTCTAACCATAATTAAAAAAAAAAAAAACAAAATCAGCCTCAAATACCTGTAATCCATGTAACAGATCTACAGTGCTAGATGAAAGTTCACAGCACCAGAGCATGATGACATGGGGCCTGGGCAGGCCTATGGACACAGGGGGCATGGAAGAACTGTGGGGAAAGGGAAGAAGGGGTCTGGGCCATGTGCATCACCAAAACCAGATCCCATTTTAAATAGTTTAATAACTGGAAAATGGGATCAGGTTAGCTAGCAGAATGTATGCCTTGATAAAATCCACTATGGAGAATACAGCACCGAGAGATCTAAATATGCTACTTATATTTATGAAGAAAATCTCAAAAGCAAAACCCAGAGAGAATTTAGTAATACCCATGCAAAGAAAATCATCAGACAAAGGTCTGTACACCGAGGAACTTAAGGGCAGTGGGATCTCAAACACAACTACAATGCACTGCACATACCTACCACTTCCACAGTATCTGAAAAATATACATACTGCATTCTAAAAAACTTAAAATGTTATAAACCTTTCACAATGACCACATCATTATCAAATACTTCATCTCTTGTAAGGCAAATCCCTATGGCCTGATAGCACTTGCAGTACATAACTATTTCCAAGTAGCTGGAGTTTTGTTTAAGTTTTGTTAAGATCAACATACTGATTGATCTGGAAAAAGGTGACCACTTATCAAAATTATATGTAAAAAATTAACATTACTATACATTTTTTCCCTGGATGCTATTTCTCTGATATATACAGAGTATATATAATACTAAGTGTAGATCTAAGTATCTGCAATAGCAGAAAAAGACATGAATATAGATGGATATATCAGGATTGTTTTCAAAACTGACAATCACACATTTCAATTAAATGCTGAATGGTCTGTTGGTTGCCCCCCCTTTTTTTTTTTACCACTGAACAATTTAAGTTTATGAAGGAAAATGGGGAGAGAGGAAGAGGACAATCTCAGCCTTGAAGCCTTACCTACTCACTGTATGGCTTAAAATTGATAATATGGGTATTGAACTTCTTGTCCAGATATGACCAGAATTCTCTTTTTCACACCTATTTGGCAGTTCACTCTATGCTATGTTAAAAATATTTAAGTGTCTAAACAACGATTTGGTATCATTCTCAGGAAATAAAATCCAACCCCACACTTCAGAAAACAGAAATCCAACAGGGTTGTTTTGAGGTGGTTTTTTAACTGAATGGGTTTAAAGAAGGAAAAAGCAGAGCATGTCACCAGTATTTTTTCCTTATCTAATTCAGCACAACATGCTTGGGGAGAAAAAAAAAACCCTTAATCATGAGAAAGGTATCCATAAATTTCCCAATATAACGTTACACAAACGATGGCCTTTAGAAGCGAATCAACACTACTTTTTTCTATACTTCAGTACTAACACGTACAGGAATACTAATTATACTTACATTGAACAGCATAGGAAGCCAGAAGAGCAGCAGTATTATAAGGACAGGGCAATCTGTTTTGTTTTGGTTTTAAAATGAGAAATAAATAAAGTTACATATGTCATATGAAATGTGGTTATTTTTTAATGCCTAATTTTTCATAGTCTATGAGCAAATGGGTCATATTATTGTAAAACACTTCTACTTGCATTAACAGTATTTATTTTAAATAATATTATTATATGTGCAGGTAAAATCCCTCACCATTAACTTTCTTAACCAGAGTTGCTTTTACTGTTTAACACAACAAAAATGTCTTACCTTCCAGTAAGGATGTCCTGTTTAATTTGCAAAAAATACTGGTACCTTATTTAAAGGAAGAAACAAAAAATCCACTATAATTAAATATAAAATTATTTCATAATTTTTCATCAATTTAATGCATTTTGCTTTCAGTTAGAGCAAAACTGAAGTTTTACATTTTGCATGCTCTTTCTTAAACTGCTATAGGAAAGATATTAAAACTGTGATTAGTAAAATAATACTGCAACTTTGTAAATTAAACTAGTTACAGGCTATGAAGTTATATATTGTATTCCACTAAAAATGCTGCAAATTTCACAGTCTGCTTTGTTTTCCAGCTTTTATGCTGAACTTGAAGTTAAAAAGAAACTCATGATGAATGAGCAATATAACAACCAAAAGTTGAAGTTTGCATTTGTGTATGGAGGTACCTTAAAATCTGTACTCCTAGTAGATAAATACTCATTGAGTATTTGATATTTCTCTCCCCCTCCCCCCATTAAAACAATTACTCAGTATTTTGGAGTTACATTCTCAAACAAAACTTGTGGATTCTGTTATGTCAAACACCTTCTGACTTATTTCCCTGCAACTTCTGAAGTTTTCTATAATTGTGTTGTGAGAAAAAACTTTGTTTAGGAATTTGAGTCTTCCCATGTCCACTCTTTCAAGTCAGGAAGGAGATGGAAACAGCAAAAGGAACTAAAACAAGAACTACTTCCCACCAAACAGTGGCAGCAAAAACACTTAGAAATCCAAACAAACCTGAAAATGCAAACAGATTTCCCTCTAAATTACTTCCTTTGTTTCTCTTACAAAATGCAAATATTTTTTGTTAATATCTCAATGAATCTTTTGTTCATTCATTTTAGTTCCTTCAAATTTCACTCAAAGGTTTTAAACATTTTCAAAGAAGTATAAATGTTTATATCAAGTGGCAAATCAAACCTGCTAAAAACCTCCCATTGAAAGAGAGATTGCAGTGGGGTAACAAACAAGACAATGAGATTGCAGGATGTTAGCAACAAGCTTAAACTTTCAGGAAAAAAAAACCCTGTAACAGCATAAAAGCATCTGTAGAATTTAGGCTCCAATGCCTTTTTATGAAAAAAAAAAAAAAAAACAAAAAAAAACCAAAAACTTCACTGAGTGGAAAATTTAAACATCACTCCTACTTTCTTATAAATTTTGTATTGGGATCCTCTACTTTATTATCATAAAAATCATCTGGTTTCCTTCTTGTAGTTCTGCTTCAGAAGTAGAGTCAATCATACTCATTCTTTAAAAGCACTCATCAAAATGACTTATCAGAAACACTGAGTTGAGGTTTGACTGAACCCAAACAATAAATATTTCCCCAAATTAGCTTGAACTAAGAAATTAAAAACATATTGTATCACTTTATTACACGACTTCTCATAATTGTGTGGTCTTCAGAAAGTGGATTGATTACCACTTCAAAGACTTCCACAAACATTTACAAATACTGTGTAGAAATTCAATCATTTACAATTGAAATATAGTGGAAAGGTAAAATATTCCACTTTTGAAAAAATTGAGGGAAAACAATTGCAAACAAACAAGCAAAGATGTTAGCCCTTGTGCTCAACTCCTACAAAACTGTCTAGAAGTTTTTTAACTGATCAGAATGACAAGAAACTTAGTTTAAGGTATTAACCTTGAGAAATTGAAACATTAGTCAGGCTTTAGAGAACTCAAAATACTTTTCTGTTTTCCACCTTAAAATGCATATTGAGACCAAAAAGAGACAGATGAGGCAAAATTTCTTTACCTGTTGAAAAAAAAAAAAAACAACAACAAAAACACCAGAACAAAAAAACCACAACAAATGACAGCTTAAACTATGTTAGGAAGGATATGTTTCACATGTTTAGCTTGAGCATCCCTTCACAAACATACTGAACAAATCAATTTTCCCCATTTTTCCTGATAAATTAACATTTATGGCTGAAAATATATAGGACAAAAAACATTCTGTATGTGCAGGTGCACCTTCATTTTATTAAACTTGTGTGTGTGTGTATGTAATGCTTTATTACAAGTACTGCATGCTACTTAAAGATCCTCATGATTAAGGAACACTAAGCAGAGCTCCTTTTCTGCCTGCCATTTTCAGCAGTCAAGTTAATGGCATGTTAGCTAACCACCCCAGTTTGAACAGTGAAGCCTTGTGCAGTACTGAGCAAAGTGTGAAATCAACAGAAGCTTTATCAAGGTAGATTTGAAAGAGCTCACACAACAAATTCAGTTAAAACAATGAAGGTTGCACTTCATTACAATGTTCCCATATATATAGCTCTCTACTAAACAGAATTACTGCTAACTGGAGTCAATGTTAATAAGCAGGTCTTTCTGCCATGAGCAGAACTAATGAAGCTTCATTCCCTACCAGGACAAGTCCCATATGCTGAACTCTCCAACACAAGGTGAGCTCCCACTGACCCTTTCTGACCTGAGACATTCATAACCTGCCTTCCTCGCACAAATTCCGAGGTCTAACATGACACGAGCTTGCACTGAACCTTTCCCTGACATCTATTCATACTGACTCAGATGTCAACTTACTCTTCCGTTTTCATGAAGTGTGTAACAACTGAGCGTCTTTAAAAGTGTTTCAGTTTCAGCTGGGATTGTCAGAAGTTTGTGCTTTGTTTCTTTTCTTTTTTAAAGGGGGAATACTGATTACTTGAAAGGACTCCACATTTGAGATGGGCTTCCTAATGTCACTCAAAAAAAACCCCACAGATAATAATTGTCTCTTTATCCTAAGTCCAAATACAAACAAGTTTTCTCAGGGGCAATTAGGCCTATTGGCAAAAAAGGCAGAGCTGACCTAAACACAGCAATTGCACATGATTTCTTATCTAAAAGGATGCTGCATTTATAGCTCTGTATTTACAGCATAACATTTTAAGTCAACAGTTCTCTTTACTGTTTACTTGATATTGACGAACATTTACTGTTTTTTCTGTCTCCTTAGGAACATTGCATATTGTCCTTCAATTCAAGTAACACATTTTTCATTATTCTAATACAGGAAACTTCCAGATTTTCCTACAGTAAATATATATTTCAATAAAACAAAGCCTAATCTAGGATCTCTGGGACTCATTTTAGTAAATTCTGTATACATAGATGTGTGTAAAATTTTGTCCAAAATATGACAAATCAAAAAATATTATAATTAAATATGGACTCAAATTTTCACAGTTTTGGTACTTAATTTCTAAAGCCATCCTTAATAATTTAGATTCTGTTTTCTGAATGGGGCTGACCTGTTTTCAGAATGGCTGACATCCAAAAATTCCAATCTGTCAAATCATGCCACTTATGTAGAAGACCAGAACTAATTAAGAATACTGAAAATTTGAGGCATTTCTTCAGGGACTAATTGCAATTCACAAGCCTCCAGTCTTGATTCACACAGAGCATTTTGTTCAACAGACTTCACACTATCAAAATAAGCTTACATGCTTCAAGCTACGACTACAACCATACAAACAGAGGTTAATTTTATTAGTGTAAAGCAGAAAATTGGGAGGGAGTGTGTCAAGAAATAAATGCAGAAAGGAATTTTTTAATCAAAGGCTAACACAAGTAAGGATAAAATTAAATTTGTACTCATTGGTGAATAGTGGGATTAAGTTTTTCCTCTCTTCTCTATTTTCCCTTTTCTGTTTGGTAGTATTTTCTTCAGGTAGTTACTCCACTTTGCATATAAATTTATAAATTTATTCAGAGTGTCTTTTTGATATATTGATTTGGTGCAACTGCATAGTTCATATCTGTAATTATTAGGCAAAAATTAGAAGCTTGCACATACGACAAATGATTTAAAAGAAAATTCCCATGTTATATGTGAAAAAAATGTTTCTTTTCCACTTACACGAAAGCCTTCTAGATAAAATGTTTTACTGATAAATTAACTGGACCTACCTTGTGTATTCTTCTTGAAGCTTGTTTGGATCACTTACAAAAAACTTAACTCTGAAGTTCAAACTGTGAGGAGATCCTCCTATGGTCAAGAAAAGTTATTTCTAATTAATCAGAGTACTCTGGAAAAACAGCATAATAATGATAGATGAATTGACCAAATACATACATGTACTCACTTTTTAATTGTTTCCTGATAGGTTTGTTTGGATCCAACCACCTCTGGAAAGAGACAAATTGTAACACCAACTTTAGAGAAACAAAGAAGTACAAATTATAGCCTTATATGTAAAGAAACTGTTGCTTTTCTATTATTTTTTGCTTGATCTTTTACCAAAATGTCTTATTGGCATTCAAAGTCTTGTTACTGATTCTGGAAAGACACCATCATCAACAATATTCTTCTTTCCCTGGGATTAACCTTAATTGTCCAGATACCTGTTTCTTACAATGTTAATTCAGATATGACCTGGGTTTACAATTGTCACATGAGCCCAAGAAAGGTTAGAACTCCATTATGGTGTGTTTAACAATCTCCAGCTAACCTTTAAACCGATTATCTAAAGTGAACTAATGATGACAGTGAGGAGCTATAAGCAGGCTAATTTACCCCACTCAGAAGTTAATTTGCTTAAACTAGTTCCAGTCCTTTTGACTCTGCATTTTGCAGGTCCGATGCATCCAGACACTGGCTCCCAGATTCTCTTCAAATTGTCAGCCTGAGTGTCATCTCTGGCAAGTCACAAACTGGGATCTTGGAAAACAGAGGTTCCATACTCAGCCTACTGGATTAAGGACTACAGAACAATTTTACCAAACTGCAGAGAATCTTCATCTCTACAGGAGAATGCTGCTGGGGAGAAGTACAGACATACCTTTATAAAAATCACCACTCTTAACTTTCAGACAGAAATATGGTTCTCTGGAAAGCCCTACATTTAAACCACTTCAAACCAGCAACCCAGTAGACTCTGCACACACCAACGTAGTTAACTCCTAATCCTCTTTTATGAGTATTGTTCAATTCCTCATCCTGCCTTGCAACAAAAGATCACAAGCCTCAGGAAACAGTTAAAAGGCCATCGTTCTATGGGGTGACCTAAGCCTCACATTTATGTAAATCTCACATTTATCAAAGAATTTCCCCACCCCCCACCAAGTGGGGGAGGTGGATGTGAGCACACAGAGGTAACTAAACTATCTGACACACGCTATGGATCTGAAGTGAGCCCTGAGTCATTTCATTCATTAGGAATAGTAACAGTGACTACATCCAAAAGCTGTATCCTTGTAGTAGATGACTTAAGAGGACCTAAAGAGACAGTTTAATACACGTTAAAAGGTGTGATTATGTTGGAAAAAATCTCACGCAAGATCATGTAACTTTTAAGACTAAACATAAAGGCTTAAGGAAAGACTCCCCAGCCAGGGATACACATGCTTTTTTTATCAGAATCTTTCCAAGCAAGGTGAAAGATACATGAGTATCTTTAAGAAAAGATTTATGACCCAATATATTTGATAAATCATAGAATCATAGAATGTTAGGGGTTGGAAGGAACCTAGAAAGATCATCTAGTCCAACCCCCCTGCCAGAGCAGGGTCACCTAGAGCAGGTCACACAGGAACATGTCCAGGCAGGTTTTAAATGTCTCCAGAGACAGAGACTCCACAACCCCCTTGGGCAGCCTGTTCCAGTGTCTGTCACCCTCACCATGAAAAAGTTTTTCCTTACGTTTACCCTAAACCTGTTGTGTTCCAAATTACTCCCATTGCCTCTTGTCCTAACACTGGATGAGATTGAGAAGAGTCTGGCTCCATCCTCCTTACACTCACCCTTGATAATGCACAGACCTGACTGATAATCCTTGGATTTTCTTCTTTTCTTTTGGTGGGGGGAAGTAAAATACCACAATTTTCTAAATCAAAGTACTGCTAGAAAGATCTGTTATTCCATTTACATCCCAGTAAGTCTGAAAGGCAGGTAGATTTGGGGATTAATTAATTTTGTACACCCGTACCTTGGAGAGTCATTCTGCAGTCTCTCCTCTCCCAGCAATGATCCAGGTCTCACTCCCTCCTGCCAAGGGTGCTGCAGAACCCACACTGACAGCATTCGCTGCACCCTCACTCTCACTATGCACCAATACTCCCTTCTCAGCACTGCTCCAGGCAGCCACAGCCCAAAACCCCAGCCAAAAACATCATTCCAGCTCTACACAGCATCAGTGCTTTCTTCACTGACTTTTATTGTGACACTATTATTATACAAAAACATAAAGATTGTGCAGTTTCATTAAATCCATGTTTGGGCACAAGTACAGAGGTTTCACACTCAACTAGCAGAATCCCCATTTTCCCCATCACCTTTATCCCCTCCTGCAGGGACTGTAACTTAGCAATATTCTGCTGTGCTATTTCACAGTTAACTAGAATACTTGTAAATCTGATCTGAGCTCTTTGTCCAAATGAGCCAACTGTAAAAGTAAACTGATTTTAAAAAATGGAAATTAGTCAAACTCAAATTCCTCAAGCTTACAGAAATAATCCTAAGTGGTAATATATCCATTTAGCTCTGACACACTGTTTTCATGGCAACCAGATATGTGCTGAAAGCCAAAATATTTAGAAGTCAAAAAAGAACACCTGACCTTTAAAGCATGTGCTTGTAACAAATAGAAGTCATTCCTCTTTTGGACTAACTCTTAACCAGATCTGTTTCTATTACAGTGTTGTATTCAGCTGCTTCCAGATTGATATACCAAAACACAAGAGCTTAGAGATCTAAGCTTTGGAAAAACAGATGAGAACCACTAATAATTTCTGAATGTTGAGTAAAATACTGAACAATATTCAATTAAATACTTCTTAGATGAAACTGAAAAATCATTTGGTCTTTTCTACAGCATGCCTGTCTTTCCAGCCTGGAAGCAAAGTTTAGAATAAAATGACTAAATAAAGCCAGCCTCCAGTGTTTTATCAGAGCTATCCACAGTTACAAAAGAAAACTCTATTAAATATCTCTAACTGTGCTATACAGCTTCATTTGTATTAATAACTTCAGTGTTACTAGAAATTTAGAAAAAGAACATAATTAAGAATAATTTGCTCTAGAGAAGAAAGAAATGTGGAAGTAGTTCACTATTTATGCAGAAGAAAAATTATGGTTCTATTGTGACTTCTTCCTCTTCTTCATTAAAAAAAGCCATGAAAAATAGGTAAAAAGATAAAAACCCAACCTTTTAGTTAAATAAAAAAGTACTCCTATTTAGAACAGTCACTCTTGATGGTAAAACAACAGTAGATGAAGTCTGCACTTAAAGAAAGATGCACTATATCCTAATATTCACCTTAGTTACTGAGTGATTAACACTTTACTGTGTCATTTATCTCCGAGGATCCCATTCTGCACATTTTGTGAACAAAAATGACTTTTGACAAACAAGCTGGGAGATAAATTTAGACCCCATCACTATGACACACATATAATGGGAATTAGGTAAAGAACTGTATTATAAGGAATAATATTTACATTGCACTTTAAAACAAGTACCGAACATTTGATACCTATAAAAGAAAGCATTCAAGAAGTATTCTTCAGGCAACTGTGATCTCAACAGTACAACTGTATCTATTGTAGGCACTGAACTTTAGAGCTGGATCTATTAGTTTCTACTGGTGATTTACAGATTTTCTGTCCCATGAAATTTCCTTTCAATTACAGTGCATGAACCATTAGAAACATATTCAAATGAGTCCCTTCCATTTTCTGTTAAGGTGATGAGCTGACAGCTCTTGTCATTGGACTATTAAAAGACCTACCAGGTATCTGGGCTATAAAGAAAAACACTATACATGACAATCTAAAAAAATGCACCTTTTTTGGGTTAAGTCTTTCTAATTTGGAAAAAAAAAATGACTATTTCTTATTCCAACTGCCAATGATTATGCATGTCTAGTAAATAGACAATAAAACAAGCAAAGTCCTTTTAATGTATTCCTTCATAAGCACAAATTTCAACACTTTAAAACTAAATGTTACAATTTTGAAGTATCATAACTACAAGGTGATTCTGACCCACTAAACTGGAGAAGATGGCCCAACATTGCAATGGCTTCTGTTTACTTCTCTTCACAATGACAGAGCACAGTGATGAATGTGATTATGGTTTATAAAATCATATTAATAAAAAAAATTATCAACTTACAGGGTTATCAGTAGATTCATCAGCCAACTGTAAACCAAAGTAGTCTCTCTCTGTTAAATCGAGATGCTTGAAGACTACATCCAATAGAACTTGTCCCTGATCATGTTTCTGCAGAGAACAAATACATATACTTTTCAATGAACAAATAAGTAATTGGACACACAAACTTCAGGCAGATAGTGCATATACACATTCTTTCATGTGTGCTCTAGCAGCCTAAATTTTTAGTATCACAAAATGTATCCCAGGAACACTTTTTTAAAATGAGCTTCATCTCTCCTTTTGCAATAGATGTAAGGAATTATTATTTTTCCTCTGTCATTTTCTGACAGCAAGAATTTCTCTTTTCGGCTAGCTACATGATTATTCCTGAAAGCCATTCATTAGCTAAATGTGATACTTAAAAGAAGTACAGGGAAGGGAAACAGGAAAAAGAAAGCGAGCAGGAGGAAAAAAAGAGAAAAGGCTACGATTTGACAAAGAACTTTGTAGCCTTGATTGAGTCACTGAATTTAAAAGTACAGGTCTGTAAAGTTATTCTTATTTTATCTGAAAATCTATTCTCAAATCTAAATGAACCAGCATACTGAAAATGCTTCCAAAGCTAAATGCCATGGACAGCGGAGACAGACAAATACCTAACTGAGAAGTGTTTATTTAAATGTGTTCTCTCTAAAACACTACTTCACTCTAAAAAAACTAATTAAAATGAACTAAATAACAGTAATATTCCTTTTCAGAGACAAGTGAATAAACTTGATTTCTACTACAGCAATAAATTTTACCCTCAAAATTATATAAAAAAGAACCTGTGATTGTTGGTACCTAGCAATTTTTCGCCTAACCTGAAAAAATTGCCAACACAGTAACTGAAATACTGAGTGTGCCATTTTATCAGGACTCAATAATACATTGGGTGACATCTGAAGGGAGTTTCCCAAATAAGTTAGTGTAATAGCTTCCTGAAGTACAAAAGATGAGGAAAAATTCTGCAAGAACAACTGTCAAACAAAAACAAAATGATGAAAGGCATGATTGATACATTTTCCACCCAGATTTTCTACTTCTCTGGCACCAAGCAAGCTTCTAATAATCTTCCAGGTGCCAAGTATTATTGATGCCACAGTGGATTTGTTACATCTTGTCTTGTTTACTGTAGGCAGTAAGATATTTTTACAGTTCTAAAACAACAAAAAAAATGCTGTTCTGCTCCCAAATGACCTCAACTTCTTATAGAGATTATACAACAGTTTATTTTTATGGCTGTTAAAACAGAAGTATGTAACTAAAAGGTCAAAAGAAGGTTGCAAGAATTTCATTAATATCCATGTACAAGAAAAACCTACAACTCACATTCAATTTGTTAATATCTAAAAGCATCTCAAAATACTTTTTTGTTCACCTGAAATTACAATAAAGTTGAGTAAACTGTCAAAAATGTTTATTTGGGGCTAAAAAAAATCCAAGAAGCTTGATAATATATTTCATAATAAAAAAACCTTAGAAAATAGATATCAAATAATTATGCTTGAAACGAACCCAGTGGGACAATCAGAACCATTAGTTCTGTTCATTTAAGGTGAAATTATGCACAGTATATATTTCAGGTCCCATATAAATTGGGTTAAGCTCAAGTGATCTAAGAATCATGATGCAGATTTAAATCATAACTCAAAACTAAGAGCTTATGACAATAACTACCAGAAAACAGAAGACATTTAGAAGCCAAGTTTAGACTTCTATTTATCATAGCTGGCACGTTACTTCTTCAAATAACATGTAGCTATCAATTCTCTATCTTTTTTCCAGTTCTAAACCTAAAAATTTATACTATTTCTTATATACACAAATAGACATTTCCTAACAAAAAAGCTTAGAACTTGCTGATGAGTTTGAATTTAGCAGTACAGAATAACATTTCATGACTACGGGGAAGGTATTTCTCCTGCAATGGAGCAGTAAATTTGGTAGGAGAAGACTAGTTTCAACATGAAGCATATTTTGATCACAATGTTTTACTCTCAGTGCAAAATAAAGATAAGCATCTAGTAAAACCAGACCTCAGTTTAAACCCGTCTCTGATATTTATATAATGATGTTGCAGCTTGCCAGAGCAGGTGAAGGTCACAATCCTGCTTGTTGTGAAAGGTCCAAAATATTTGTAATACTATCACAACCATTGAAGAACTGCTATAAATTACAAAAATTATGTCTCCACTTTTGCCTTTTTTCTTTAAATAAAAAAATGTGGATTAGTATAAAAAGAAACTTGCCTTATTCCTACAGATATAGTTAACATTCATTTTCCCTCTTAAAACAAGGAATCATGGAAAAATATATGAAAACTGGCAACTAACCAACTGCCATAGTTAGATAGAAAACATACCAACATTTTTTCTGACTAGTAGTATTAGAATGTTATACATACTTCTTGCTAGATATTTTGCCCCCAGCAACAAATTTTGGTCTTTCAGAGCAAATTCAATGTCAACACCAGACATCAATAGGTTAACTCATCTTTACAAAGCATCTATCATTCAGTGGCTAACATCTAGTACCACTAGATATATTCACATTAATTTCTAATTGCAAAATGATTGTTACCTGTTTACACACACCCATGTTTGAAAATTTAGGAAAGTAGCTGCAATTACACAGGTTTAATGCCTGTTTACCAACTACCACCACCCTCCCAGTTTGTATTACTGACATTCTAGTTTTGTTACTGGCCTACAGAACCAGCTACAGCAAACACCAGGAGATACTGCTGCCGTGTCAGTCCAAAGAGATTTGGACTTCTGATGGCAGAGGAATGGGATGAGACATCCCAGGCTTTCCTGGAGAGGGTCAGACACCTCTGCTGCTCACAAGTCTGTGAGAGGTTGTGCTGTTCCTTCACTAATGACAACACAAACCTCTCCTTTCACAGCTCACTGCAATGTTTGTGTTGCAACTCAAGCTAGTGCTGCACTACTGTCTCCTTTCATTCTGCAGCTTACCTTAGCTTTGCAAGAAGTAATCTTGTTTTTAAAAAAGTTTCCAAGCAGGCTGTTGTCAGTTTGGTTTTTTTTTTTGACAAAGAAAAAACAGAAAGCAAGTAAACAATGTGGAAGATTAAATTATTGAAGAATTTACCTTCTAAAATTACTGGGGAGTTGCTGTGGGTTTAGCTTTTTTCATTTTGGTTTGTGTTATTATAAAATAAGACAGATAAATTAGAGTGTAATGTCATTAAGTTTGCAGAGAATTCTGAAATAAAAGCTGCAAATTGAAACATTTATCCTTGACCACTCACAGAACAACTCATCCCATCTACCTTGACTTAGCTTTCCCTCAAGTTTAGTGTGATCTCCACATCTATGTACTGGCTTTCAAGAAATACAATTAAGTCAGCTGCATGGTAAAGATACAGTTTGAGGTATTTAAACAATTAATTAAAACTAATTAAAGCAATTTGATCTTGAAGAAGCAGGATTACTGCAATGCAAATCATCCTGATCACATTACAAACACAAGTCAGCCTCACTTTTTCCAGCTACATGGTCTATGAGGTATGCTTTTCAAGGTTGGAGTTCTTCATGTTGCAAGCAAAGCATTTTACAGGAAGAATTTCTACTCTTCAAACATCTGCACTGGTTAGTTCCAACTGATTTGTCTGCCTGCAACCACAATAACCTTTGTCTTGCTACAATCCACAGAGATTGTTTGATTTGATTTGTTACGCTCAATACGAGGTAAGGCTCAGCACAAAGGATGCCTGTTTTGCAGATCAATGGAAAAGGCTGGCTGAAGTGTGAACTGAGAACATGTCACATAAATTATCAAGAGATACTGCCTGTAATCAGCACTTTGCTGTTGAAGAAGAAATAACATTCGAGTACATTTTTATTAATACAGCACTGCATACTCCAGATGATTAAGCTTTATTATCATTAGCATACAAAATAACTACAGCAATCACCAAGAGAAAAAAGACCTTCCTAATATATTTGGTGTTATCTTTGTTCTTCCTGTTTTGAAAACAATACCATAAATATTTATTGCCAAGTATTGTGTCAACCACAATAAAGTAAAACACAGCTGTAAACCCTGAAAGCCTGTATACCATGTAGGTTAGCATACATTTGCTATGATTGAATATTTTATCATTTATCATATTATATCACTCCTGGTTTTTCTGGAGAGAGAAGAGAAACAAAAAACAAACCAACAACAAAAAAACCCACTATAACAATTGAGGCTAAAGCTGGAGATCAAAATGTTAAGCCTAAGGAACTTTTTATTCCCTAAACTCACTTTTCATAGACAAACTTGCAGGCTGATCTGTATAAGCAGTAAAGCATGATCCATACAACTAAAATATTTAGTACACTAGGGAGGTGGCAAGAACCTATGACATATTTTTTTTCCTTGGGATAGAAAGAATAGATATTTGCAAATTTATGACTGGTGATTCTACTCTAGACAGGCACTATAGCATTTTCCAGCAACATATAGCTTCTGAATACCTCAACCAAAAAGAAACAATCTGCTATACCTACAGTAGAATGATTATTCCTTATTTTATCTGACTCTTACAAACAAACAAAAAACTGCAAGACAGGTATTTTAATGAAAAACTCATCCACATGAAAGCAAAGAACACAACATCTACAATGTCTTGTGCACATGACTGAACACAGTCACGAGAAGAGAGTTACCATTATACCTTACTCCCGCTCAAAACACAAAAATGAGTGGAGCAAAACAAAAGCTTGCTTCTCATTCAACTGGGTGGCAAAACTGTGCTCCATTTCCACTATACAACATTAGCAAGTGAAGAGAATTACTGAAAATAAATTATGCTTTGAATATTCAATTTTGAAATTAAGATATGTTAGTAAGTTCATGGCGACTTAGCATATACGTGTACAAGCAAGCCTGCCTAAACCTAACTTCCCCTTCTAAGGGGGAATCTTCTGTAATCTTCTGTACTTAACACTATTTTGAAAGTCAAACACTAGCCATAAAAATCCAGCAAAGGAAAGCAAATTTGGTGATACAGATTTGCAATAGGCAAACTACTTACATTAACTCTGAAAGCTTGTACAGTGTTATCCAGGAGAAGAATGTTGCAGACCACCTCCGTATGCTGCCTGTCTCGTGCCAGCTCAGATGCTCGTACATTGTAGGTTCTGCCAGCAGGCAATCGGAAACGTGCGGTCATTACTGTCCACACAGGATCTTTAAGCAAAAGAAAAATAATATTAAAAAGGATCAAAAAATGCAAATGGAAGAATATCATACTTCAGAGATAGGTCAACACATAGCAAGTCCATTGTTAAAAAACTCTGTTACAGGCAAAAGAACGAGTACTAAATTCATGGTATCCAGTAATGAGACAATGTCTTGCAAATCACAACACATTATTCAAAATCACTCAGTCCTTTACTGTCCATTGTCCACTCCCTGACTATTTTAAGGTTGTTTTATGGGTTTGGTTTTGTGTTCTGTGGGGTTTTCTTTTTAAGATTCAGAGCAGCATTTTCACCTCAAAAAGCACTGTAATTGCTGGGCATTGTGGCTACTAGGGTTCCAATATTAGAGGCAATTAAATTTCAGTGTGAACCAGCAAAATAAATATATAAATAAATAAAATGCTTACACCATAGATAAAGAAAAAGCATGCAGAAAACACGATTTTGATGTGTTTAGTACAAAGATATCGATATATATTCTGCAAAGCCTGTGCACTCACTGTACAATCATTAGACAAGAGAATACAGAGCAATAACAAAAACACTGGCATGATGCTTTTTTTTTTCCCCTTCAAATTACAACATGAATAAAGGTTTGTCAAACTATTGAACCTTCCTTCCGGGTCAATTTGATTGGATTTACACATCTAGTTTAGAAGCCAAATCAATTCTTTTTCTGCAAATAAAGAACCACGACCAACGTAAGTCTACACCCTCAACTAACTGCTGGTAAATGAAATGTGATTTTTCACTTCTGACAACAAAGATTCTAAATAGTATCATGCAACCCTAGTCCCCCAAAGTACTTCTGTGTACACCTGATGCTGTTAGCCCTATCCACTGACACAAGTTACTTAAGTACTTCACAGGATCAGGGCCTGTGATTCACTTAATTACACACTCAGGAAACTTTCTAAATCCTTTGACAAAGGCATAAGTAAACAGCTTCATAACTTAAGTAGAGAATATACTGAGATAGAAAACATCTTAAAAAATAGTAAAAGAAAGCAGACACTCTCAAAACTCTATACAAAATGATAAATTTTCCTTTTTCTGCAAAAAATTATGGAGACTTAAAAAAACCCAAAAAACATTTACATGTTTGCTTCCTATTTTGAGTGTGGTGGGGGAGTGTATTATGATGAAAAAAAAGGCAGACGTCAGCAAACATCCCAGCAGTGATTAGAGAGCTTGCCTGGATCATAAGAGATATCTGTGCTGCAGTGTACATAAATGAATAGGTAAAAGACAATAAGTAAAAGATCAATCCCCTCCTAAATAGTTAATAGCTTAGATACTTAGGCCCTTGTGGGAAAGTGGAAGGCCAAGATCCAGGCTGCTTGTATCAGGAAGAGTCAGGACTTTGCAGTTTAACCTTCTTCCCACTGCCTGTAGCCAACCTACAGTGCCAGTGCCCTAAAAATCCCTTTGCTTTTCTAGAGCATTGTCAGGTCTTTCAACATGACCACACATCTCAGACATAAAAAAAAATATTATTGATTATAATCCATCCTTGCAAAATGTTTCAGTTTTGACTTAAGCAGCATTTTCACATTAAAAAGTACTTGCATCCTTACCACACAATTTTTTTTTTTCCCTTTGAGTCAGTCACTCTGGCTTCAGAAGTGCAGTGCTGTATTCATGTAGAATTACAGCAAGTTTATTATATTTGCTAAATCAACATGACAAAGCAAGAAAGGATAAAGATACCAGACAAATCTACCAGCTGAAAGTGAAACTCACAACTTTATCTTCATGATAAAATAATGAAAAATTGTGTTACAAATATTAATACTCCAAAATAAAGTCTAACAAGAAAGTACATATCTGATAACTCCTCATGGAGAGCCTGATTCTGCTATGCCTTCCACAAGTCTCAAAATAACAAGGCAGAAGAAAACCTTTAACAGAGAAGAACAGGAACTCTTGCTCCGTATCAGTGATCCGAGCCAAAACCGTAACATTTACAAACAATATTTCATCACATGGACACAGTGTAAAAGTCAATCACCTCACTAGTCATAATGGCATAAAGATCAGGATCTTTATCAGTGCAGCTACAGAACTGATAACTACAGCCAAGACTTCAGAGTGGCATTTGCCTGTAAGCTGGATCTATTAAAGTCTCAGAAAAGCATGCTATTTGATTAAAGCCAGTTATCTATACCACAGAAACAACCATTTGATGGCCATATTTTACAAGGATTTACATAAAAAACAAATCAAGACACAGGGTTACCTTAGTATCCCTTTCCACAAATACAAACACCAGTGCACAAAGTAGGACTGTTTAGCTTCTAAAGTAGTACTGCAATGCTCACAAAACCATTTGGTACTGAGCTCGGAGGGTCCAACACAACAATCCACAGTTTTGGAGCAGAAAACAAAAACTAAAGACACAAACACAAAATACAGCACACACAACAACAACAAAAAAATATCACAAAAACCACCCCACAAAACAAAAAACACACACCACACAAGAACAAAACACACACAAACTTGTTAAAGGCCAGAACCCATCACACTTTAAGGGAAGAGAAAGCGAAATCTTACATTTGCCTCCTACTCTCTCTCCCTGTTTGTCTTATTTGCTGATCAAGACTGACAGTATTTCTTCCTTTCTCATCACTACCTTAAATAAGACAGAAAGCTTTTGTGTTTCAAACAAAGCAACAAATTCCTAAGAGTGAGAAGGAGAAAATCTGCCCTTGGTCATCCTCAAAAATCCTTTAATACCAAACAACCATTCACCATGTCCTCCCAACAGACCCAACATGCAGACCCAGCAAGGTTCCTGCTGTAACTCTGCTGATCTTCAACCAGACAAAACCACTGAATAGTCACAGACAGTGATGTGCACTTTTTCAATGTCCATAAATGAAAAGCTCAAATTCTCAAAAGAAGGCACTGTATTATCATTCCATTAAGGAAACAGGACCAGCTACATTGAGTCAGAACAACAGTCCCTATAGCCTGCAGACCTGAAAGGCAAAGCCTTCTCGTTCTCTTTAAGGAAGGAAGGAATAGGACACACACAAAGGTATTTATCACATGCTGTTCCATAATCTGGAGTTTAGCATCTTCTTATTGTGGAGCTCATATGCACACCATGCTGGACACTAGTCATTCATGACTATTTTCTTTATGAACTTAGGAAACCATGTTTTGAACTTTCAGATTAGGCAATGAAGCATTATGTTCTATGTCCCACATACAACACACAGTAGCCTGAACAGCCATCTTCTAGTAGACAAGTTTCTTCCATGAAAATAAGAGGCTTTCAGAACTACAAAATACAGTCATGCAACTGCATATAAGAACTGATAGCCTGAAATACTTCTACAAAATGGAAATATAATGGTCATGAAAGTAATAGAGGAGAAGGTGATAAAAGAATTTTCTCCAAATCACATTCAAAGTTACTCTTTTTCCCTATGTTAACAAAGCAACTATGGAAGTATCTAAGGATTATGTTAAAATGCCTTCATCACGTGCTCTCTCAAAAATATTTTCCTTACTTGTAATTGCCCTGGCAGATTTTATAACTGCTTTGTGGCAAATCATGTTTACACAACCCATATTTAAACCTCTACTAGCATATGTACATGCAAAAAGGATGCAGCTCTTAACTGGGGACAGACCTTGCAATTACTGGTCTTATTTTGACACACTTGTTTGACAATATAACCGTATCCATATCATCTTTACTAACCCTGTCTTCCAGAAATACATGCCTTAAGAACAAAGACAATATTATTGCTCCTGACCAGGTATTGCTATTCTTGCATTTTGAGACCATACTAGCATAACAGTGAGATGGATAGCTATTGCTTAGCAGGTTATAAATCGCAACTACATGATTTCCCAGAAAATACTCATATATAAAATGACATAACTGATAAAAATTCAGTTATGCTGGCAACAAACTTCTGCAATGAAAACATATTCTAGATAAAGATAACACAAAACAAAAAAAAAGGACCGACAAAGTAAAATCTGCAACTTCAAGAGAGAAAGGAATAAAGACAAAAGGTGAGATTAAACCAAAACTGTTTTGAGAACAACTGGTTTAAACAGCAGGTTAATTTAAGCAAGGTACGACTCTGTACGCATATCCATGTCATGGACAGTACCATGGTCACTTACACTAAAATCTTTCTGTATATGCATGTGGATTCCTTAACTTGAATTTGTATGGGATTAATCTCTGCATATGAAGACTGCTTCTGCTTATAATGTTTCAGCATCTTCTGCTAAGTGTGTTAATATTGAGATACGTGAATTAACACTCCAAGGCACATGCTGCTACAGCAACTGGAGGAGGACAGAACTTCTGCAATGAAACTCCATTTACCTCTCAAGTCTGTGGAGGGAGTAAATTGTACATTTCCTGCCTGAGCTCAGGTTTCAAGTGATGAAGAAATTCTAGGGAGTGTTCCCTATCAAAGGGCAGAACATTCCTGCAATACTGGCTTGGTTAGGGCACTAAAGAGCATACAGAAGCTTCACAAGTAAATTTTCAGCATCCTCTATTCTTTTATGTAAACTTATACATTAAATGGCAATTTGCTTGGGCTTACAATAAGCTAGCCAATTTTAAGCAGCTTAATAAATAAGCAGTTGGTTAAGAATGTAGTTAAATGAAATATAGTTTACCCAGGAGTGCAACCGATTTGCTGACTTTAAATAAACAGGTTTTTTAAAGACAGTTTGCATCAGTACTGTCCACAGTGATAACCACCTTAGCACAGAACAGTACACACATGCACGTGCAAGGACATGAGGAATGTCATTTTTCATGGCTAATCTAAAGCCGCTAAGAAGCTAATCCATCGACAGTTTTCCATTTGTTTAGAAGCAGCCCAGAACACATGCATTTCCACTGTAGTCCACCTACTGATTTGAGTCCAACACAGCACATGAATTTGCTACCAGAGATGGAAAAGTAGGCCAGGCTCATAGAAAACTCACATCTTTATCACATGATGTACCTTGAATACATTCAATAGATTTCAGACTCCATGGTTACTAAAATTGTCCAGACAATCTAATTAGGAAGAAAAAAAACCCAAACTACTCAAAGAACAAATACAAATTTGAAGGTTTAAACAGAATAATACAACATACTGCATTTCAAACAAACACCGAGTTATATCTAGAACCCATCTTCACATTTACTGAAAACATGTTAGTGAAACTACATGAAATGTTTTAACCAAAAGCAGTTTGAAATTGCTAAACACTAGTTGACTGCACACTATTTTGAAGGAAGTCCATGTTAGTCCAACAAATAAAAGTTCAAAATTTTTTGTCTTTCAAAAATTTCTTTTGAAAGCTTTCAGTAATTTTCACGTAGCATACAGCCTCAGGACATTCCACAGAAATAAAATCAGAGCAGAACTGCATTTTCATTGCAGTGAATCAACCCATACACTACAATCCTGAACTTGTTCCAACAATTCATACTTCATTCATTCCTTCCTGCTCTCTGCTGACCAAACAATTGAAAAGTAGCCATAATTCTTGAAGTTTGCTATGTAAACTTCGGGTCATTTCACTTTGTTGTCTGTCACCAGGTACAAAGGTTCAAGCTAGAATTCTAACCAGGCAATAGAATCATTAATGATTCTGGCCTTTATCAAAATGAATAAATTTACAAAAGAAACAAAATATTATCTGTTATATATACATTAAATAAATTCATTCTGCTTAAAAAAATAATATACTCCTGTAAAGCTATCATATGGCCACTTAATAACCTCTTCCTAACACTTCCACTGGAAAAAGAGGGTTATCACATTTTTGCTGTTGATGAGTTGGGATGGTTACAGCATCCACATAATGTAATTACAAACACGATTCCTTCAGTGCTACTACAACCCCAAAGACTTGTCAAAAAAGAGCCCTGGCTACAAGGAGACACTGGCATTGGAAGTTAGGAAGGTAAAGTTTTCACAGCCTCAGGAACTTCACTGGTGGGCAACCAGATTGTGCTCTCATCAGCATAGGTATCTGCATGGGGTTGACAACTCTGGGTCCCCAAGCTCACCCTGTTCCTCTGTCAGGGCTTTCTGCACCCTGCTTTATAGCCTGGTCCCGAGCAGTCTCCATGCCTCAAATGCAAAACTGGTACACTGAACTTACCCAATTGCCAGCTGCTTTTCTACATTCCTTCAAGACTTCTATTTATCTGTGGACACTCTGAGCTGCTTGATTAAATCCCTCACAGATGCAAGAAGTATAGAATAGCAAAAGAAATTCTAGTCTGCAAGTACTTCACTCTTGAGAGCAATCATAGAAATGTCTAGGTTGGAAGGGACCTCTAGAGGTCATCTAGTCCAACTCCCCTGCTGAAAGCAGGGACATCTTCAACTACAGCAGGTTGCTCAGAGCTCTGTCAAGCCCCACCTTGAATGTCTCCAGGGATGGGGCCTCAACCACCTCCCTGGGCAACCTGTTCCAGTGCTCCACCACTCTCGTGGTAAAGAACTTCTTCCTTACATGCAATCTAAATCCACTCTTTTCTCATTTAAAAGCATCGCCCCTTGTCCTTTCACTACAGGCCTTTGTAAACAGGCCCTCTCCAGGCTTTCTGTAAGTTCCTTCAGGTACTGGAAGGTGGCAATTAGGTCTCTCCCCTGAGCCTTCTTTTCTCCAGGCAGAACAATCCCAGCTCCCTCAGCCTGTCCTCATAGGAGAGGTGCTCCAGCCCCCAATCGTCTTCATGACCCTCCTCTGAACCCACTCCATCAAGTCCATATGCTTCCTCTGCTGAGGGCTCCAGAGCTGGATGCAGTATTCCAGGTGAGGTCTCACCAGAGCAGAGTAGAGCAGCAGAATCACCTGTCTTGATCTGCTAACCACACTTCTTTTGATACAGCCCAGAATGCAATTGGCCTTCTGGGCTGCAAGCACACACTGGCTGCTCATGTCCAGCTTCTCGTCTACCAGCACCCCCAAGTCCTTTTCTGCAGGGCTGCTCTCTATTGCCTCTTCCTCAAGCCTGTATTGATAGTGGGGATTGTTCCGGCCCAGGTGCAGGACCCTGTACTTGGCCTTGTTGAACACCATGAGGTTCACCTGGACCCACCTCTCCAGCTTGGCCAGGTCCCTCTGGATGACATCCCATCCCTCTGGTGTATCGACAGCACTACTCAGCTTGGTGTCATCTGCAACCTTGCTGATGGTGCACTTGATCCCGCTGTCTAAGTTGTTGATAAAAATATCAAACAAGACAGGCCCCAGTATGGACCCCTGAGGGACACCACTTGCCACTGCTCTCCATCTGGACTTTGAGCCATTGACCCTCTGGAAGTAGCCGTCCGGCCAATTCCTTATCCACTGAATGGTCCACCGATCAAATCTGTCTCTCTCCAACTTGGTGAGTAGGATGTTGTGAGGGACTGTGTCAAAGACCTTGCAGAAGTCCAGATAGATCACATCCATAGGTCGTTCCTTGTCCACTGATGCGGTCACTCTGTCGTAGAAAGCCACTAGGTTTGTCAGGCAGTATTTCCCCTTAGTGAAGCCATGCTGGCTGTCCTTGATCGCCTCCCTGTCCTCTGTGTGCCTCATCAGGCCTTCTAGGAGAATCTGCTCCATGATCTTCCCAGGCACAGAGATAAGGCTGACAGGTCTGTAGTTCCCAGGGTCCTCCCTTCTACCCTTTCTGAATATAGGTGTAACATGTCCATTCTTCCAAGGGGGAATGGATGTAAGCTGGAGCACAAGAGGTTCCATCTTAACATGATGAAGAACTTCTTTACTGTAAGGGTCACAGAGCACTGGAACGGGCTCCCCAGAGAGGTTGTGGAGTCTCCTTCTCTAGAGACTTTCAAAACCTGCCTGGATGTGTTCCTGTGTGACCTGTGCTGGATTGTATGGTCCTGCTCTGGCAGGGGGGTTGGACTTGAATATCTCCAAGGTCCATTCCAACCCCTGACACCCTGTGATACTGTGAACCTCAGCCTTCTCCATCTGTTGCTACCAGCTCCCTGTTCTTGTTCTTCAGGGGGGTATGTTTTCTTTCACCTTCCTTTTTTAATTAATGTACCTGTAGAAGCCCTTGGGTTTTTTTTGCATCCATTGCCAAGTTCAGCTCCAACCCTGTCTTGGCCTTCCTGACTTCACACCTACAACAATTGGGCAGCATATCTGCACTCTTCCCAGGATACCCGTCCCTGTTTACACTGCCTGTGAAGCTCATTCTTACTTTTTAGCTTGACTCAGCCATACTGGTCCCTTCCCTTTCTTGCTTGCTTATGAAGAGAGATGAGGAGCAAAATACTCACATGCCCCAAAAAACACGCATAATCACACCTGTAATTCAATTAATAAGCTACTCTTACAGCCTCCTTTTCCACATCCTCAATACTCAACCACATGAAGAGCCGAATGTAACACAAGAAGGATTTAACATAGATCTGTCAATTTTTGAAATCTTTGGGCCTGAAGTTCAATGGCTGAGGAAGAAGTTGAATTTAGCCTCTCCCCTCGACCATCACCTTCTCCTATACACAAGTCAGTAACAGAGAATTAATATTCTATCCACTTGTTCATATAAGTTTATAAGATTGTTAATTCATCTTGTTTTATGAAGGCAAGGATTTCATGAGGTTGGCTGTGGCTCAACACCTAAATTAGCAATTACCCTCAGTATAAAAGTTACTTGAGGATTTCTTTTTAAATTAAGACCTTCTTGGATATTGCTTTTTGTCTACTTCTTTGGGTAGATGTTTCGAATTTGAACAACAGCTGTGTGATATCAAGAAAGATTTTCAGTTATAACTACAACATTACTAATACAGACAAAGGTTAAAGGTGATACACCTGCTTAGAGAAAGCTGGAAGGTGTTATACCAGAACACAGCAAATTAAACTGGTAGCATTGTAACAATCTACTATTTCTCAAAATAGCTTTTCTGATGAATTTGAAAATTTCCTCCCTTGCTCCTCCCTTTGCCCAAGAACAAGATCACAGCTAACAGAAAAGCCTGTTATTAATGACACTCCTATCTAATTAAATGCTTGAACTGTATATACAACACTCCAAGAAAGTCTCTCAAGTTCAGCTGCTCCCTTTCTCTGCTTTGGGTCTGAAGTAGGACAGTAAAGGAAGTCTGGTAATCTGTTTTTCTTTACTCCTGTATGTAGCATTTCAGGAATTGTAATGCCAGCAAGATAAAGTTAATTAGTTTGAGATTACAATACTTACTGGCACACTTTAGCAGTATTACTAATTTGAAAAGTAGCTCTTAGAAACCATACCATTAACACTGCCAATTATTTTGAACCTAAAACCTTTAGGTCCTCCCTTTCTATACTCAGTCATTTTTCTTATGAAGTAACTATTCCATTTTCAGTATCCAGAACTCCAAATTAGACGCAGCCCAAGAATATAATTTTTTTCCTGAGAAGAAAAAAAAGGAGTAAAAAAAAAGGACAAATGGACTTACAGATTACAAACAACACAATATCGTTCATTTTAAATCCATTTTTGAAGTTTCAAACTTCTTCTGAGTAAATACCTGTCCACACCACATTACAAGTGGCAGTCTGATAAATGCACTGGATTTCCATAGCACATACTTTTATAGTAAATCTGATCTCTTTTTGACCAGTTTTCTAGATGAGGAGCTGAGCTTCAAAGAGGCTGAAGAAATACACCCAATACACTGGAAGTCTACAGTTAAAAAAATCTAGTTAATCAGACTTGTTTTTATGTCACCCTATCCTACTTCAGCAGGTTCAACTCGTTTCCCCTTTCACTGCAACAGTCTTACAGGTCTGAGTGTGAACCAATACAAAGAGAACAGGAAACCTCCTTCCAGCTCAAGGGTGAGTACTCGCTGACCTGATGATTAACAGTACTTCAGAAGAGACAGGACTTTTGCATCACTTCCATATGATACAAGAAAAACATCCAGAGTTTGTGTGCCTGTCATGATTTAACCCCACCCAAAACCAGGACAGTGCCTTTAGGAAAGGACTTAATATTGAGTACCTATAGTTATTCATATCCAATATAAACCCATCAGTCCTATGAGTGACACGTGGCAGCCAGAATCAGGCTTGAAATTTCATGTTAATTTGCACATGTTGCTTCTTTTGCAGGTGATGCTCAAGGGAAGTTATAAGAAAGAGTAGTTTGATACATTTGAACAAGATCTACAAAGAAGTTAGCATGAGGTTGTTTTGAGCATTAAGTCTAAAAGTTTCTACATGATAGCAAGATACCCATATGTACCTTAAACAGAAGAAAACATCTGTCCCTCTATTAAGCAATAAACTGCAAGTGATCTTCAGGAATCACCTGGATCATAGTGCAACCACCTGACAGAATGATACAGGAAAGGCACACCACAGTGTGAAGAAACAGACTGTAGGCAGCTGAAACTAGAAATGTCTTTAAGTAATGACATCAGTATAGTGTAAGGCCTATAATACAAAACCAGAAGTTGATGGCAATCACCAACTATAACAGTGGTCAGCTTGAGGGCCAGGAAAGACACAGAAGGAAGAACCCTGGATGCACAGCTGTGATCACTGCACAGCTATACAACCACTTCAGCCAGTGTGATGGACAGCAAACACCTGCACAGAGTTAGCAGCAGCCCATGCTAAGCAATTTAGGATGGAAAATGGCAAGGCTAGCAGTGAACAAAATTAAATATTAAAATTAAATTAAAACAAAAAAACCAAAACAAACCAACAACAACAACAAAAACCACAACAAAACCACCCACACACTAACAAACAAACAAAACAAAACAAATAAAACCACCAAGCAAACCAACCTTGTGGAAGGTCAGATAGCTGAAGGTGTCATAAAAGAATAAAGCTGCTAAGAATAAGAACTAGGAAGAGCAGTACTGTTTAAGCAGCACAAAATGGTGAATGTAATTATACTTCTATATTTAAAATATATTATCAAATAAATACGCAAATGCATTGGTAAGACATAAAACCACCTTGTTTCCTAGTATACAGCTGTGAGCTCATGATATTTGGAGGTATTTATCATGTGCAAAGATTACCAGGAATAAATAGAACAAGTTTTCCAAGTGAGTCCCACCTCCAAGATTTTAAACTCCATTATATCCATAGCCTGCCCTTGTTTGAAAAGAGCCTTAAAAATGGCAACCTGTGACCCTCAAACAGATGACTACTACATCTAACTCTTCCCATTCCTGGAACTGGATCTCTTATTCTTGGTTTCATGACTCAATGCTATAATAAGATGTAATAAATGGAGACTATAATGAAACATTACTAAAATACCTTCTTGATAGAGAAACTTCTCAAAATAATTTTCCAGTAACTTATTTAATGTGTTCTGAAACTAGGTTAAATAGCTTTTAAAAGATTTTTCATTAAAAGGAAAATCTGGCTCCCATAGAACTCAAAGATCAGAAAGACTAAATGTTTACTCGCCAAAAGAGAAAAAGGGTTGAAATCAGTGCAAGTTCAGACAAACTAAAACCAGATCCACCAGGTGGTGGTAATAATTTAGTATTTTATATCTTGATTAAGAAAAAAAAAAAAAAACAAAAAACAACACAAACACCAAGCCAACCACCAAACAAAAAATACAAAGCAAAACAACCAACCCAAAACCACCCAAATTTCTTCCTACAGTTTTCCTGAAAAGTATCAGGGGATTATTAAATTTTGCTATATGACTCCAAATAAAGACATTTCTTTACCTATTAAAGAAGGGAGTTTATAGTCCTCTACAAGCCCAGTAGAAACCAAAAGCTCTTTGGTATCTAAAAGGAAGCTGGTAATCTTAGAGCCTTTAAAGACAATGTGCAACTCTGTAGCAAGAATAACATAGTACAGTCTTTCAGGACACTAATTATTAACAGCTCTAAACTTGAGCAAGAGCCTGACTACATACACTGAATCAAGGAAACGTAGCAAGTGAGAATTACATTTTGATTTAAAGTTTTCCATCTACAAATGGAAGGGGTTTTTAAACACAATTTAAGACGACAAAAAGAGAAAGAAATTATATCAAACAACTGCTAGTCTTCAATGGCTACATAAAATTAAGTAGATAAAACTGGTAACACACCAAATCCTGGAAAGTTACATGTTCTATCTTGATGTGACTAAATGCACACAAGTCCCATATCCCGTACTCCACACAAGCCCCAAGCCACAATTATCTGTAGACAACATCAACACAAAACATATCAATGGAGAAAAATCTATGGGCTAGCTATTAGCCACTTGAGTATCCACAGATCAATACTGCTGCATGCAGCAGGATCTTCAGGTCCAGAGCATCTAGTTCAACTGGCAGCTTCAGTTCCACCCATGGCATCTGTGTCGTGAAGTCTCCGAAACTGAAGGCAGCCTGAATTCAAAAACCAACTGTCAAAATTCAGAGAAAGCTTTTATTCTACTCATAGCCAACTTCAAGATGAATTTTGTCTGGCACTAGAACTGAAGTATTAGACAGAGGGAGTAAAGTTGTCTGTGTATATTCTGTTCAGAGTTGTTAAACCTAAGCCAAATTATCTTCAGTAGACTTAAACACAGCAGATGCTAATTCTACAGCTGATAATAACCAGTTGGACATTTTCCATCAAAATTAGTTTTTCCATCAGAAATGCTATTTCCATGAGATAGAAATTTTCACAAGGAAAATTTCATTTTTTGCCAAAAACCACCAATTTTCTGCTGGAAACATCAAAATAATGCCTGTCTGGCTACCTGCCTGGAAAGCGCTTGTCAACTCCGCTTCCTCCTCCAACAGAAAACAAACCAAGGGAAGTCTTCTAGCAGCACTGCTAAGAGAAGTGACCTCACTCCATATGTACCCCTGTCTCTCAGCTGCCCTGCCTTGCACTCCTTTCACGAGCACTGGGACGCTCAGCCTCTCCCCAGCTTTTTGGCCTTGGTGTGTGAGCAGAGAACAGGTCACCTCTTCAGCCGCTCTTGGGGTGAGAACTAGAGAGACATCCCGAAGGACATCTTGGCACTAGAATGAAAAGCTCTCCGCACAGGGCAGGAGCAGTTTTGCAGATGGACCTGCCCAACAGCAAAAGAATCATCCTATTTGTATCATCCCAAAATTTAAGTTCACCTTTTATTTATTTATTAAGAGCTCTCACATTTTACAGCTTTGGTGCAGCTTAGGCAAGTATTTTTCTGACTCACTTCTGCCTCTTCTCTAAGATTTTCTTTATAAGAAACAATTTCCATTCTCAAGGCTGCTCAAAAGAACTAGAAGTTTAAAAATATTTGAGTGAAACTCGCAATGAAAATCTCAGTCATATTCAAATGATTAAGTTAAATGATGAAATGATTATCAGTTAAGATGGATAACTTTTTACCTGCAGTCAAACAAACAAACAAAAAAAAATTCCCAGTTTTGTGGGTTTAGTCTCTTTAGCAAAGAATTTCAAGAAGTCTAAGCACCTCAGACTTGTAAGTTGTAGAAACCTACTTTGAAAAAGGATCATTTTCAAAGATCATGACCAGAAAGGACAAAATTTTGTCTGTAGTTCTTACAAAGTGAAGCTCAAATCCAAACCAAAAATTTTCCCAAATTGTGGCATACTGACCTCAACAGTTGCACGCTGTCAGGGATTATGACATGATTAATGTTAAGGCCAGACTGCAGGTTCTGTGAGCTTATCTTCATGTATTCTCAGTTTTGTAAATTGTTAAACTATAATCAATTCTGTACATAAAAGTGTCATAGGTAAAATTACTTTCATACATATTTCTAAGAGTTGTTTAAAAATGCTATTCTTTCTGGAATGCAGTTCCTTCTTTTGAAACTAAATTGACAAACTTACAGAAACATCTGTAAAAATGTACTGGAAGAAAATGTAATGCAAAAGGAAAGATCAGACCCTAACTCACATAAAAAAAATTTAACTATTACCAGAGTTCACCAAAGCAGACTTCTGAGAAACCTTAAAGTGCTGTGGGTTTTTTTTTATTTCTGAATATTACTTTTCTTCCTTATAGCTTTGTTCCTTATAGAATTGCACAGCAATACTTGGAAGCTTCCACAAAATTAACTTAATAAAAATAGCAGATGTTATTAATGGCATGAAAAGTAACATCACACTGTCAAGGCTAAATATGAATATACTGCAACAACAACAACAAATCCCTACATTCCCACATCCAAAAATGCAGAAAGGTGCAGGTATACAACTTGAACAGGCACAAAACCTAGAAATGAGTATTTTTTTAAAGCACTACAACACCAAAGTCACACCATGTTACCCAAGCAAAACTAAAATTCACTAACAAACTCTACTTCTATATTAACCATCTCAGCCCACCCAATTAAATTTCAGACCTTTAATTAGAGGTTATATTCCTTTTATTAACATAATAGTGAATTATTTTCCAGGAACAAGGTATAGAATCACAGAATTAGAATCACAGAATTGTCAAGGTTGGAAGGGACCTTAAAAGATCATCTAGTTCCAACCCCCCCTGCCATGGGCAGGGACACCTCCCACTAGGATCAGGTTGCTCAGTATATATTTTCTATATAAA
>JANHGN010017167.1:9834-33944 GCA_024605025.1 Megaceryle maxima
TAAGTATTAGGGTTTATTTTTTTTTTTTTTTTTTTTTTTTTTTTTTTTTTTTTTTTTTTTTTTTTTTCCCCCCTCAAGTTACTGATTCAAAATGCTATGTTCCCTAAGTTCTCATCAAGGTTCACCCAACAGAAGTGCTGTCTGAGCAGAGCTCCGCTGTTGGCATTAGAGGGCGGTCTTGAGGGTTTATTTCAATTTTTGCCTATCAGTCTGGCTAGGATCTAATTTAGAGCAGGCTAGGATATTTTTGCTCTATTATCCAGGCTAAATGCAGTACAGTCAGTTAAGAAAAACTGCCTCATTAAGTCTAGCACCTAGCTGTGTTGCTCATCATGAACATGAACGAACGTGGGTTAGGGACAGCTGAGTAGTTCTGCAAGTACAATGGCTGCTATTACAGTCTCTTCAAAGCGTGTTCATCTAATTGGCCTATGTAATAACAAAAAGGAAAGAGTGGCACCTTTACTTTTATCCTGGGAGACTAATTGAGTAGTTAATAGTTTTGGCTTGTTTTCAACAATATAACTTACTGAAATGAATGTGCTTAAATTCTCACCAGATTTGCCCAGACCACTCCAGGTTTTAATCTAGGGACATGAGACCGTCACCGTCACCAGTGCAGCTTATTTGCTCTTTCATGTCTTTTTGTGCTCTTGTTTCTAGGCCAATGAACACTGCTTACAATCATCTTTAGGTACAGCATTTTCATATTTCATCACTTTTTTTGGGTCAGAATTATGTAAGGCAAAGGTTACCACAGTTCTTGGCATTTGCCGTGTAATGTAGGAGGGAATCATCATCATCATCATCGTCTCTTGTGTAATCTACTGATATTTTTGGAGATAAGTTTGGGTAATAACATGTCTGCTTTAAAAAAGAATAAAAATTGCCTATTGTAAAAAAAAAAATGTTGTTGAGGTAACTTCATAAAATCAAACCTTACAATGGTGTTAGGATAATTTGCAAAGCCCAGACATATATGATTTATAAGGAAACATTCTAGAGCAACTAGAAAGCAAATGTTTTTTCATAAACATGAGATGTCAGAGGACAGTGATTCACCATTCAGCTGAGGGAAGGGGAAGAGTAAAAAAATATGGGTGGAAAAAATGGTGAGCTAGGGGAGAGCATATTTCAGATCTTGAATCACTTCTGTATAAGTCATACTGACAGCTACTCTGTTTTTTGAAGATTGTTCCAAATACAACATCACTTGTCTTGAAAGGATCTTCAATGGTCCTAAAATTAGCTTGGTACTGAAGCTGCCCATTTTTCCAGTAATTTCTTTAAGATGTCAGCATTGTTACTGGCTATGAGAAGTAATACTCTACCTTCATCTCCATGGGAAGATGATGTTTGTCTGCTGCAATGGAGTACTTTAGAAAACTGCATCCTCTCCATTTCTATGCTTTTCAGTGTGTCCTGGATATCTCTGAAGACCATCTCATTGATAGCTGACAGCTGCAGAGGTAGGAAGGTCTCATGTCCCCTAACCTGACAATTGGGCCAATTAAAAAGGCTATCAGGGTTCTCACCAAGCATTGTGCCAACAGAGAAGATTTTTTTCAGGTAATAGGGTAAAGTAGCAATTTTAGCGTAACTTCAGGATCCCTATAATCTGGCTAAACTTAAGTCAGGCTTTTTCCCCAACTCCGGTCTCCTGATAGCCTCCTTACCCTGCTGCGACATAGATCTGTGCAAAAGGAACTTTTAAGAGTTTTTCACCACTCTTATCACAGTTATACTGATTCAAACAAAAGCCAGGAATCTGGAAAAACCCCATTTCCACTAAAATAAGCCCATTGCAATGCCTTTTGATACTAAACAGGGAGGAATCTCTTAGGTATCTTTAGGAGTGCAGCATTTGAAATGTGAAAATCCTGTTTTCCTTGGACAAGCAGCTTCTCCAGATGTATCAGTCAGCCTGCAGCATGTGTAACAGCTCTGAGAGCAACCCAGAATTCATAGAATTGTGCCAAACCCTTGGAAACCTAATAAATGGCAACTCAATGAAGCAATAGAGTCTGCTGCTGCCTTAGTACATCCCACACTGTTGTTTCTGTGGAGGCACTTGCAGGTGTTTGTCATACAAGTCAAATGTATGGGACCAGCTTACTGTGCTTCAACAGAGCATGTGCTGCCACCTAAAACCACAGAGTGGTAGGAGAGAAAGAGTTTATATCAGGGAACAGCATTTTAGCAGCTTTCCCCACTGTTTTAAGTGGCCTGTTCCTCCCTTTGAAGACTGTGGTCTGCAGAGCTCCGTGTTTCTTCAGACTGTCTTCAGACAGTCTTCCCTTTGCCCCACTCCTGGTTGCTAATGTGCACTGCATGGGAAGATGGAACCTTATAATAATTAACAAGTGGTAAAAATTAATTGACTTTAATCCTTACACTTGAATTGTTACAAGTTATCCTTTGTGCCTAGTTTGACAACTGGCAATCCCATGTGAAGAAAACGTGGGGATTATTGGGCTGGGCTGGGTTGCACAAGATCCCACTCTACCTGGGAGGCCAGTGGCAGCCACCAGCAGCTCACCCCACTGTTCCAAGAGCAGGCTTCTCTGCTCAGCTAATTGAGTAACAAGGGAGAAGGGTGATGAGATAAAAATTAAACCTGCGAGAGTAATTGGTGTTTAAACAGTGAAAGTTTTTCTCTCACACCTGCTGCACACAGGGTGGTGTAACAGCTGTTTATGTGTGAATGGTGAACTTGGTGATGTGCTTGATAGATGTTATCTGCTTGCTGGCTTCTCTTAGCACAGAGTCCCAATCTGAGGAAGCTACCAAAACACTGCAGATCATCAGAGAAGCCACAAGGCGTCCAAGGAAATTTTAACCACCATTTTAGACCGATGGAGTATGTCATATTTACCACCATTCACAAGTACATAGGATACCCAGTGGCAGATGTAAGATAATAGGTAGACCGGGAAGGGAAGATCATCAGGTTTCCCAGACTATTTTCCCAGCACCTTTCTGCCATTTTCTATTCCCTTTCTGCCATCTCTTTTGTGCCTTGAAATCCCTCCCTCCACTTCTTCATACTCTTGCCCATGGCCAAGATGTACACAAGCAGCCTTCTGCCTATTGCAGTTTCCTTTCACCAGTCTTCATGGAGCTGATCAGCTGCATTCAGAACCAAACCCATGTGTTCAGAACCTCCCCTATTTGTGTTGGACCAGTGATCAAAAACCTATAGCAAACTTCATTTGCTTGATGATTAGGGATGCGGGCTCTCCAAAGATGATGTCGCAGAAACAGGTTATGAACTCAGCATGCACCTTTGCAGATCACTTTTACTTTCTGTTTGAGAAGAATGGGATTTGAGATAATAATGGGGCTGTCTGCTATGCTGATACTCAAGCAAAAGTGTGCAGTGAGGAGCATCTGCAAGCAGCACAGACAGTGCTGAGAGAGATGCATTTCAGTGCATTTGCTGTGTAAAACAAGAGCGCTGCTTGGAGGTTCAATTCTGATCTTAATCCCCATGCATCAGTATAAAGTCAACTGCAAAATAAACAGAATTTGACATAAAACCAGAAAGGGTGTGTAAAGTAATGTTGATTTTTTTTCCTTTTTGAGATATTTCTGCAGCATGCGTTGTCTGATTTTTCATGTAACACTTCCAACTGGCTGAAAGTTAAAAGCATTAATGAAAATGCAAGTGAAATTAGGAGAGTGAAGGGCTTTTCCCCCCTTTTGGTACTTCCATCTGTAATAAAAGTATTTTTATTTAAAATGTCTTGTTAGCCAGATGACACTGCTCTGCAGGATGGGAAGGAGACTGCCAACTGTTCATGTTGATGAACTAATGTATGGATGAACATTAAGGGATTACAAAGAAGGTTTAAATACCTAGGATATTAATGTCATATTACCATCAAGGAAAAAAATCTGTGCCATCCTCTTGACCATTGTGACAGGAGTGGGGGACAGGAGAAGTGGGTTGAGGATGTACACAACTCAAGGAGTTGAGTCTGGATGGACACAACTGTGCCTGATGGCACCTGCAATGGTGTCATTTAATTCTGAATTACAACTGTGCTATTTTTATTAAGCGGTGATTTTCATCCACAGTTCTGTGAGCCCCTCAACCTTGGCCTATGGATATTTCCCTTTTTGTATGAGAAACACGAATTCCAGCTTCTCCTTATGTCATATGTGTAGACTAAATACACTGACCAGGTCATTCTGCTACTGATACTGGCAGTGAAGCCTTTAGGTGTATTTTGATCATGGTCAACCTTTACTGTGATTAGCCATGTCAGCCATTTAGAAGGTATATGCTGGGTCCCTTTCCAGAAGTACAGTGCACATTATATGCTAGTTTTTATTGGTGGAGGTGACTTTGACATCATCTTTTCAGGTGGGGTTTATGTTTTGTTTTTTTAATTTATGGTCTTCATTGCACTTCTTGCACGAGCTGTCATTGACACCACTCTACCTTTTGCTGGGTGCTTCTCAAAGCACTGCCACTCTGTTGCAGATGTGGTCTTTGGGATCACCCTAGTCACAGCATTCACTTTTATGATGCAAATGTTCATGGGGGTTATTCTTCTGTTATTATTTTGGACTTTGTTTGTGTGGGGATGTTGCCTGGGTGCCCCTGTATTGCCTACAGAGGAGTATGCAGGCTTGGCAGCTGATACTGCAGGCACTGACACAGCGAAATGGGTGCTGCACAGTGCAGGGCAATGAGCAGAAGGAGGAAGGGGGCCATGACTACTGTCACTCTTGGTCCTAGGTGTTGTCTTTCAGAGCAAAATTAATTTTAATTCACAATCACACTGCCTCCTAAACCCAAAAGCATTCATGTGAATCTGTTGGAGTCATTCCATTAGCATCACAGGGCATTATGTCTCTGATGGAATTGAAAACCTCTGTTTTCACTTGTTGGCATGAACTTGTTGTTCAGCCTATTTAATGTTTTTCTTTACACTTGCATGTTCATCTTCTTGATTTTCTAAATACGGAGTTAAAAGACTAAAGTGTAAGCACCTATTTTCTCTGTTAATGATGATACTGATTTTTGCATTAAATAAATATTTATTGACAGGAAAAATGCAGATTTTTTTTTAAGGCAACTATCAACTGAAGAAGGCTGTGGTTTTTCAGATATGTGTGGAATCAACAGGTTAAATTCACCTCTTCTGTATTGATTCTGAGTGTAGTGAATTTACATTAGGGATAAATTTGAGCAAACATTTCTGGGCAGCTGTCAATCTGCTCTGGTCTTTAACCTCAGTGTTACGAAAGTTCTAAAATAGGTCTTGGGGATCTATTTGGTAGGAACAAGAGATTTTTAATTTGTCCACAGCTATTGAGTGCATTAAAAAATGTTTCAACTGCAAAAATAGCTTCTAATGGTGACGTTCAAGCACAAGCAATCACCAGACAGGTGCCAGGGGAGAAAGATACATCAGGGATCTGAAAGTCTGGAAACATTTACCACTGTGCAGCAGGTCGTGATGCAGGGTGCCCATAGCTAGCACTAGCTGGGATGTATGTTCCTCAATGCCATATGGAGGCACCAACTTGTGTTTGGGAAGTGTCAGAGCCTGTTAGACAAGTCAGGCTATGGTACATTTGGGACATACCTGGGCACACTTAATGTGGTACTGTGCAGGAGACAGTAATGCAAAAGACCAGCTATTGGTCCTTTGCAAGGGTTATTGCAAATATTCAACTTTTTTTATGAGGCTATGGGAGTTCCCAGAAGAAAAGGAAGCATCTTTCATTCATCACTTTCACACAGACATTATTCACTGGAAGTTGGCTTGTTTACCAAATGATGGAACATACCTTCTCTTTCGTTCAAAGCACTTTTTTTATGTGCCACTGCTGTGTTATCAGGCAGTTGGAGAGGGAGGCAAAGTATGGTCTCAGGCAAAACAGGTAAAGAGATAAGGAGAAAGATGTTAAAAGAAAGTTTAGGAAGAAAACCAAACTGATTTTCTTCATTTGATCTATTGTACTAAGGAATAATCTTTTAAAGAAGGTGCATTAACAGAGTCAACTTTAAACACCCTGGCTAGAAAGCTCAAGGGACCACTGTAGGGAATTGTCCAACCCTGGTAAAAGGGAGACATAAATTGCTTAATAAGCAATTCTCCATTTGTAATCCTTATTAAAATTCACCCTAATCTCTGAGCATTAACAGCAGCAGCTGTGATAGCAGAAGTCATATTTTTTTCTGTCATACAATTCTCCCTCTTTTTCTGAGAACTTAATTTTCCAGTACTATTTTGGGAGTTTGTGTGCCTTTATTTAGCAATGTAGATTTTAGTCTCCAGACACACAGAAGTGTGTTTTGTAATAACCTTACTGAAGGCAAATTGCCAGTATTCAGTATGCATGGGACATATTGTCAGAAAGCTCAAGATTTTTAGAAATTTTGAGCCAGGTAAGCTCAAGTACTTGTTTATGTAGTTTGCTAAATAAGACTGCATTTAAGACTGTTTGTTTTACAGTGGAATTTGTACTCTTAAATCAGTGTGAAAGGTTTCTCAGTGTAGTGCTTAACTCGATAAGCAAATAGCCAAACAGTTAAATAAACTCTTAGTGAGGGTTTTTTGTTTTCCTGTGGTTCTTGGAAAAGAACATGCATGAAAGGTGATATAATCTGACCTCTAAACATACTGTGAAGATTGGTAAACAATCCAGGGTATCTCCCACAAAATCAGGAAAGATCTTCAGACAGATACAGGCTTGTTGCAGCAATACTCTGTTTAGAATAAATGGTGGATTTGAGGTTTTCCACTATTTGACTTAATTTTTGGTGTCTTTTTGTTAGAAAATCATGTTTTCTCAATTACCTTTTTGGTAATTGTGGGCTGCCTTTGAAAAGGAGCTTTGAGCCTCACCCTGGGTGTCCCATTGGAGAAGCGCAGTCCTGACCTTTCAGTTACTCACAGGCATACCCCGCACGATGCTTGAGGTAACTTACATCCCTCAAAACATTATCCAGAGTGAGACACTTCTGTGCCACAGCATGGTGGTTATTCTCACCAGGCACATAGGAGACGGTGTCTACCTTCCTTCTGACACCAGTGCACCAGTGTCTGCTTGCCTTTGGGTAGCTTTTCCTCTGTATTTCTTTCATTTTCTTTGTTGGGTATGTTTGCTTCTACAGGTCCATCAGGGTTGCTGTCCAGATGAGGCATTTCATTGAGGTTTCTCAAGTTCCTTATGGCTGCCATTCATCTTTTATAATGCATCATGCTAGGAATTAGCCTCCTGATGCCTTCAGATGAAGGTTTAGTTCTGAGAGTTCTTCTTTACATCCATGATAAAGCCCCCAACATCCATAATAAAGTCGTGTCCTCCCCCCAAATGCTGGCCAAACCATCCCATGCTAGGAGACTTGATAGCTTTCTTCAGCGTTTGGTCCAGAGTAGTTCATCTGACAGCTGCTGTTCACAGTGCATGAGAGACCAAACAGTTTGTATTTGCCTTGGATTGACATGTTGGCTCAGCTCTGAACTTTGTCCTTCACTGATCTTTCATTCTGTGTGTTGTACAAGTTTGTAGTTTAAATAACAAATCATTTATTTGGGGATTTGAAAAGTCAGTGTTTTCCAAGGGAATGGGAGAGAGGGAGGCCCTTTTGACAATGGCTTGGTGTGCTAACAGCACAACAATGGTGATGTGAAATATAGAAAAATACTTGGCATTGGCCATCTTTCCAGAGTATTCTCTGATTTCCTGTGGACTTTGGCACTACTCTCCTTTATGTGTCTCTGATTCCATCTGCTTTCATCTGCTACTTTAGAGTCTCCTCTGCTCTCAGTATTAGAAAACTGCCATATGCTGTAAAGTTGTTCTGTGTCAGTGTGATGGAGATGCCTTCCTTTGGCCAGCAAATTTTCTTTGCTTTGTCTCAAGTTAGTTCTGAATCTTCCTGTAGCATCTTGCTAAATGTCTTCTTGTCCCAGGTTTGAATTATGCGTCTTGTTAGAGGTTCACTGAGCTTCTCAAAGGTAGATCTTTACCTCCCACCAGAGATCCTCTCATTTCTCCTTTTTTTTTTTTGTACTTAAAACCATACTGCTTACAGGTCTCAGTTTTATGAGGCACCTTATTCTTCATGCTTCTGTATAACATTTCACAGTTGTCATCTGCCTTGGTCAAGTGGAAGCCCTTACAAAAGTTTTTTGTCTGCCTGTTGCCAGAAATGAGGCTGATTTCTAATTGCCTTTCCTATTTTAGTGGGACTCAGGACTTGTAGGTAAAACATAAGTTAAGTCTTTCCAAATTATTCTCCTGATTTCTTTTCAGTAAATACTAAGGACTGGGACTCTGACAGAGATCTGTGTCTTCTGGTGTCTGAGCTCTACCTGTGCAGCACTTGGACTAGCTTTACGTCAACTTAATAAACATGTTTCTTTACAAGAGTGACTTGCTTTTGACCTTTCACTCTGCATGTGGATGAGATGGGCAGTCCAGTGAGGACTGGAGAAAAGAAAGGAAGTGTGGTGGTTCAAGAGAAATTGAGCTGCGGAGAAGGACTGATGTATTTTGTTTGCTAACAAAATGAGATGGCTAACCCCTAGAAGACATTGATGGAGCTGGTAGACGTTTTTAGTGGAGCAGCATATTTTATTCACAGAATCACAGGTTCACAGAATGGTAAGGGTTGGAAGGAACCTCAAAAGATCATCCAGTCCAACCCCCTTGCCAGAGCAGGATCACCTAGATCAGGTCACACAGGAATGCATCCAGGTCAGTTTTGAATGTCTTCAGAGGAGACTCCACAACCTCCCTGGGCAGCCTGTTCCAGTGTCTGTCACCTTCACCATGAAAAATTTTCTCCTTACATTTACATGGAACCTCCTATGTTCCATTCAACAGGATCTCAAGGAACAAACCTGGATTGACATTTCAGCACTGAAAAATAATACCGATCCACCTACAGTCATACTTCCTTTTTCTGCTTCTCTTAGGCTTCAGGTTGTTCTTTTCCTTTTTGTGGGTGTGAAAAGAAAGTGTAATATGAATCCAAAAATGTAGTGTAAATGTCATGTCTGAGGAATTACTTGAGGTGGGGTGCCTAGAAGTATTGCCATTTCTGAATTTTCTACCAGGTGTTTCTTTTGATCTATGCCTGGCAACAAGAGACTCTCCTGGTAAGAAAGGTATGGTGATCTTTAGATCGGTTTGTTTACTTGCTTTGAAAGTAGCTTTTAAGCTAGGTACTTATCCCTCTGCTATTACTCAAGAAAGGCTGTCATTGAAATCAGGAGTTTTAGCTGAATACATCCTACCATGATTGAGTCAGTCTGCACTTTGCATTTTTAGATAAACCAGAAGCATTTTCACCTGAAATCTTCACTAAAATGTCTCTAAATGTAACAAGGGATTTTAAGAACAAATGAATATTTTTAAACCTTAAATGTGTTTAAGAACTAAAAAAGAAAAAATAATTTAAAAAAAAAGATGACAACATGATATGTTTTAGCTGTTTTAGCACAAACAGCTTCGGGGCACCTGTACCTGCATACTCTTCTGCAAATGTGTGAATTTCTGTTTTATATAGAAAAAGATGTTTGCAGATGTTTTACAAATAATATAATACAAATAAGCTTTGCCAGCAGTGGACATGTATGATGTATTTCAGGAGGATAACTGAGTTAAAATTGTATAAACAGGTGTGATGTCCATGGTTTTCCTCAGTGACACATTAAGAACATTCCGTGGCTTGGGATAAATGCTGTTAAAGGGATTTCAGTAGGACAAAAAAGCTGCTTTAGCTGCCAGACAGCTGCGCAGGAGCTCCTCCAGTCTTCGACTGGGTTGCATAAACCCAGTCTGATCCGGTTAGCCTTTAGATATATAGGCCTACTTATAAAATACAATATGTATAATTATATTTATGTGGGCCCTGGACCAACAGCGAGAAGCATGGGTGAGTTAGCATGTTGAGTTAGCAGACGTGAATGTTAACATGCAAGAACATGAATGTTTCTGTGTGATTTTAGTTAAAAACTGTGCTTGCCATATTCCACAGAGACTTGAGGGTTCTGTTTAGTATTTTTCGTAATGCACAGTCACTTAATGGGCCGCCTGTGCAGGTTGTACCATTGTTGTGAAAATGAAAGTCAGCTTTTGTAGCCTCCTCCCTTCTTTATTAGATTATCTCTTGCCTCAGTGATCCTCTCCCAAATTACCTCTAATTATCAGTACCAATGGGAGCAGAGCGATCCTATTTTGTCCCCTCAGGGCACCTCAGCATTTCTGAATAGTTAACTCTGATTCAGATAACTGGGAAGCCCAAGCCAATGACATTATTTTAACCTTTTACCTACATAACTTTTCCCGTAACAACTGTGGTTCCTTCCACTCTATCTACCTTGCACACAGAGTAGAAGTTTGAGGTGTATTCTCAGCAAAAACCTAACACTTGTTACACGCAAAGGACATAAACTTGTTACCTGCAAAATACTATCCTTCCCAACAAGTTATTTTGCAGTTTTTGCTACTTAAGAAACTGCAGAAATGACCACTTTTAAGTAGTTTTACAGTTTATGGATGAGTATGTGTTGCTCTAACATGCAGTGTCACAACGGGGTTGACAAAGACAGCCTGACACGGAGTATGGAACAGAATTGCTACAACAGTCTGTTGAAATGCTGGGGAAAAAGCAGTGTTGCAAGTCAGGCAGAGGTGAGCCACGGGCATGGTGCTGGGAGTGTGGGGAGGACAAGTCTGGGTCCCAGAAAACTCAATCTGCTGGAGCCTCAGAAGGCATAAAGGTCATAAATTCTGCTTCAGGTGTGAGATGCTGTACCTTGCCCTTCTTGCCCATGGTTCTGATGACCCTGAGCAAAGAGCCCAGCTCAGCCTAGTTGTGCAGATTTAATGTGATCTGCAAGGTCAGGGTGCACCTAGGATGTCTTTTGCTGGTCGCTGTGTTTAAAATACAGCTTGTGTCCACACCAGGCCTCATGGACCTGACCTCATCTGCTCACAGAAACTCTACAGGAGCTAGTGGGTGGTCAGAAGAAGGGCACTTGGAATATCTTGTCTGATGCATACATAGGCCATAGAGATGTGGCCATAACGTTTGCAGGGACATTTCCCAGGCTGTCTGCCTGCACAGCTTCATGCAGGGGTGGCTCTTAGGCATGGAGCCCAAGCCTGTGCTTTGATGGAATGCCATGGTGCTAAGGTGTGCTTGGTCAGGTGTAGGACATGAAGAGGTAGAGGGCCATTGGATGGCACTCAGGAATCTGCAGTGGGGCTCCTCTGGCAATGGTACCAGTACTGATGGTGGAAAAATAACATTAAAATCTGACAAATTTTTTTCATCACTGGAAACCAAGAGAAGATGTCATATACTATCCAGGCTTAAAGGGAGTTGCAGGCTGCAGCTGTGCTAATAATATTTTTGGGGGGGTTGGTGAGAATGGGAGAAAATTGGAAAGCTGGAACTAATTTGACTTCAGTTTTGGGTTTTTTTTTTTCAGGAACAGAGATCCCACAAATCTGCACTGGCTTGAAAAAAACACTTCTTTTTGCTTTTGGTTTATTTTAAAATTAAATTTAGTTTGAAAGAGTAGTTTGAAAAGACAGGCTGAACTTTCATATAGAAAATATCAAAAGGAAAAAAAGAAAATGTAGTGGTGGATAAACTGTAGAGGCCTGAAGCTGCTGAAATTGATGCAAATTTATGAGTAGTTTTACTGAGCTGCAGGAAAAAACACAATGACCTATAGATCACATGACTGAAATCTCTGTTTACTGAGATGGAAGTTAAAACAGTAGTTGTTCAGACAAAATAATTTTCAGCATGAATGTTGTTGCCTTCAAGGAATGATACCATTAAGATGCTTATGCATCTTAAGATTTCTGTGCAGTCTTCACCTTTCATCCCACTTAGCCTGAGGGCCAGTAAGACAGCTGAGTAAAACAGATACTTAAAAACAAAATAGGAAGGAAATATCTCCTTACATAAAGCAGTGTTGTGGCTTAGACAAGGCCAGGAGCTGAGCACCATGCAGCCACGTGCTCACTGCCCCCTCACCTCCTGAATGGGAGGGAGAAAAGGGAGAAAAATAGAAAACCCCACGTTGATATAAGGAGAATTTAATACAACAATGCAAAAGGAGAAGTAACAGCAACACCAGTAATAATAATGCAGCAAAACTAGTGATACAAAACAAACTGAAGAAGGCTCTGCCTCACTGGTCCTGCCAGAACATGTGTGCTTGGATTTGTTCCAAGATGAGAAATGTGGAAAAAAATTAGATACTGTACTGGATTTTCAGGTCAGGGTATATTTATAAGTCAGTCTACAGTAGCTGAAGGCTTGAGCATGATTAAGCATCCCTTTCTGGACTCAATTTTCAAATACAGTGATTCTCTTTCCGACAAATTGGGTTGGGTTTTGGCATAATTTGGGATCACTTTGGACTTTAACTGCAAACAAAACAATGTCTGGTTTCCATTTTGACCTCATAGTCCATAGTTTAGTTTTACTCACTCTTTAATTTTTTTTGTGCTCACTTGTGACTCCTAAACAGAACAGGTATTTATCCTTTGTCTCTCTGAAACCATTCTGTTACAATTGTTTAGGAAATAAAATAAATGCCTAGATGCCAGATGTGAGATAAAATACACCTGTGGTGACATGTAAGAGAGCCTAGTGTTGAGAACACATACACCAACATGTTATACTCAGCTTTGTTTGGAACCAAAATAAACAAATAGGATTATGCAGTGAATTAGAATTAGTTTTGCAAGAATACCTGTATAACTATTCCATAAACCCAACTTAACAATGCAGAGAATGATAATATCCTAGCACTCCCTTCTCTTTCCCAACTACTCTCAAGATGAAATCTAATTTAATAAAATAGTATCTGCTAATACATAACAGCTCAACAACTGAATTATTTTGTGCGATTACTCTGCTGTTGGTGTAGGATGTGATGCCAGCCTCAGTATTCTTAAACACTTTTTGCAATACCCACACAGGAGAGTTGTACAGATTTCTCAAATGAAACTGATTTGAAAGTTCTTTTAGTTTAGTTAATTTGATTCCTTTGTGCAGATAAACTTTCGGGTTTTGTGCAGCAAGACGTCTGTTTGCACCATACTGCATCAAAATGCTTTGAGACTGATAAGTACAGACACATATGAACATAAAATTGTCACACCCAATCAATCACAAAGCCAATCAATAAATTGGGAAAGAAGAACAGAGGAAATACATGGTATTTCTCTGGACTCTGATACCAGTTTATCAGAGTCCTTCATCACTGTTAGGTGGTACCAGCACAGTGGTCTGCAAAGGATAACTTGGTGTTTAACTCCATTTTAGAGAAGGGGAAAACTGATACTTGGTTAGGAGTCCTGACATAACCCTAGGTCTCAAGGTCATACACAATTTTCTCTCTCTTTATAGTATATTAGCTCATTTGGTAGTGTCTAATATTGGCATTAGATGTATATAAAGATGTTGACGATTAACTACGGGTAAACAGATGTGGGCAGAAAACATGATGTCCTGAAGAAGGAGTTGGGAGAGACACAACTCACCAAGTTGTTTTTCCTTTCTCTCTTCTCCCCAGCTCAGCAGTACCATATATAAGCATGTATTTTGTAGGAGATGAGGAGAGGAACAAGAATAGGCTGAATACTGTGGGTATTTATTCATGTAAAGAGCTGAACTAGACCATGGACTCCTGCTCCTAGGATCAGGGAGCTCCCTTAGCTTCAGTAGGGTGAGCTTTTCTGAGGCAGCAGTGTCTGTCAGAGCCATTCTGCTACCGTTGTTTGGTTGCATTTTGACCCCTCCCAAAGGGGAGAGCAAAATGTACCATTCTGCTTCATCCTCAGAGCAAGCACAGTTTTGCTTTGCCTAGACTGCTGAGAAATGCTGAGCGCTTGGTACCAGTGTGCAATTGGTCCAACTGGGCTGCCAGAGCAAAGTCAAACCTCTGGCTCTGCCTAAGAAGGATACAGAAAGTGTTGGACTTGAAATACTGTCCTCCAGCACTGTACTTAGGGGTAACAGTCCACAGACTTACTCAGACAGAAAATGTTATGACTCAACCTTAGTTAGCGGAACTCAGAGGAAATAAACTGTGCTTTGAGGCACTGCCTTTGGGAACATTTGTAATGGATTATTGTGCACGTTTCAAAAGACAGGCAAGGCATTTAAATGGAATATTTGTTTTCTGAGGATATCCAGGATTAAAAATAAGTCATAAATCAGTGAAATACCTTCAAAAATAAAATATTCCTAGCAGGTATGCAACATAATGTAAAATCGTATTACTTTGTGTAACAGAAGTTGGCCATAACCGGTCATCTTCAGAAATTTATCATTCTTCTTGCAAAAGGAAGAATCCCTCTTGACACAAACAGATTTCACAACAATGTAAACAGGTTTCATGACAGTAGTATGTCAGGAATAGAGGCAATTTCCCCTACTGCTCTGAGAATGTTATAATAACATGCCCAAGATGTGAAAGTTCATGTCTTTGGAAGTGGTCCATGCCTCATTTTGTCTACCATTAGTTTATCAATGCCATACATTGATAAATCTGTCTCACCTTAATGCAGAGTGAATCAGAAGAGCAAGGTATCCCATGCTAGCTGAGCTCTGCTAGACTAGAGTGGTGTGGCCATCCTACTGTTTTTCACTTGCTGTCCTGGTGTTCATGGCAGAAGAATTTGAAAAATTCTACACAATGGATTTGATGACCTGGATGCAGTATAGTGTAGGATGTATATGCATAAAATCCATGGATTTTATTACCTGAGCAAAGCCTTTGACACTGTCCCTCATGACATCCTGGTTTCCAAGCTGATAAAATATGGGTTTGATGGATGGACAGTTTGGTGAATAAAGAATTGGCTTGATGGGCACACCCAAAGAGTGGCTGTCAATGGGTGGTGCCAGGTGGAGGCCAGTGACAAGTGGAGTCCCTCGAGGATCAGTACTGGGACCAGTCTTGTTTAACATCTTCATCAGCGACATGGACAGTGGCATTGAGTGCACCTCTCCTATGAGGACAGACTGAGAGTGTTGGGCTTGTTCAGTCTGGAGAAAAGAAGGCTCAGGAGAGACCTTATTGTGGCCTTCCAGTATCTTAAGGGGGCCTAAAAGAAAGCTGGGGAGGGACTTTTTGGGATGTTGGGTAGTGGTAGGACCAGAGGGAATGGATCAAAACTAGAGATGAGTCAATTCAGATTGGACGTTAGGAAGAATTTCTTCCCCATGAGGGTGGTGAGACACTGGAAGGGGTTGCCCAGAGAGGTGGTGGAGGCCCCATCCTTAGAAGTTTTTAAGACCAGGCTGGATGGGGCTCTGAGCAACCTGCTCTAGTGGGAGGTGTCCCTGCCATTGGCAGGGGGGTTGGAACGAGATGATCTTTAAGGTCCCTTCCAGCCCTGGCAATTCTATGATTCTATGATTCTGTAATGAGAGAGTGGCTTATAGATAAAACATACAGCCAAGTGAGAGGTTCCATCAAGAAGTCTCCTCAAAGCCTGTAAGATGTTTTCCATGAGATCAGGGCTGGCTGAAGGTGAGAGTATCCTGCCTGAGCAGCATGAGGAGTACTGAAGGGCTTCAGGTCATGGAGACAGAGCTTGTTCCTTGTTCAAGTATGTAAGCCTCTTTCAGACCTACAGGAGCTGTCGTCCTTTCTGCAGACTCTTTTCCTCCTTATGTCTGAAGGGACAAGGTGAGATCAAGCAGCTGACTGCTGTAAACAGCTTCTGTGAGCTAAGGTAGTTAGACTTTGCCTCCCATGGCTTGCCAAGGAGATGTCCAGTAGCTGTCATTAATTACGTTTGGGGCTGTAATGAACTCTCCTCAATTCTCAAAGCCAGGAGGGGCTGCATGATCACTTAGGTATTTCTGTAGTAGACACAAGTGATCCTAGAGACAGCTGAGTAAAACTGTAATTACGAAATTGCTTATAGGTGGTAAGTATAGATGTAGCACAGACAAAAGCACATTCAAAGCAATGCCTGCATGTCTCTCAGTCATACCTAATCTTTGGTGACTAAAAACTTTGCCATGTTCCCTGCTGTACATCTGTATGGCAACTTTCATGCTCTCCCGGGCTTGGAACAAATATAACTTGGAGGGAAATGGTCTCTGTGTCTTAATTTGAAATTATTTTCTCTACGCTTGTTACCCTAAAAGCTGATTTCAATCATGTAAATTGCACCAAGAAATATTTTAATGAAGTTTATTTTTTAGAACACGTGGCTATTACAACACTTGTGGAAAGGTGAGGAAAGAGAGTTAAGATCCAGTTTAAATTGTTTGTGGTTCTGTGGGAGGGACAAAGGGAGAGAGAGGAAGACTGGGTGTGAGACAGGCTTGATCAGATGTGGTCTCAAATCAGATGGCAGCGGTAGAGGCCTGGCGGCAGTGCCCTGTGGCAGTGACCACAGCTTTCCACAGTGGTACTGGGAAGGAGTGCACACTGGTTCAGCAGACAAATGCCGCCGTGCCAGTAATAGCAGAGCACAGCTCAGGTGGGGAAATTGCAGCTGTGTTTCCACTCAGTGCACTAGAGCAGCTGACATGGATGGAGTTCGTCGCACCCATGTGCCAGTGTGAAAGAGGGGGGGACAGTACCTGAATTAGCCCAAAGGCAACCACTGCTGTGTTAACTTGTCACAAGTTCTTACAGAAATTTGACTTAGCAAACCTTAGGCTGCCATCATCTCATGCAAGGTAATTTTTGATTCAATAGCAGGAATTGTGAAACTAGATTTATTGTTGTGAAACCACGACAATATCTATATAGTCTAATATCTAGGGTGGTGACAAGCTGGTGTTAGGAAATCCTTTTGAACACTTTGCATGGTAACAAAGATGCGATCAGTGCAAAGCAAGTGTTCTTGCAACTGCTGAGGCTGCTTCTCCACAGCATCCAGTCCTTGCTGGGTGCAGGTCTGGGTAGGGATGGAGGGTGTGCCTCGGGTGTCCCAGATGAAGCAAAGCTGGTCAAATACTCTGCTTCAGGGGGTGTTTCACATCTGTACAGGCCCTGGGTTTTAAATGCCTGTGACTTCCAGGATCAGACCCTGGACTGTGCTCTTGCTAACTTCAGTGAGGGCACAACTGCAATAATTCACAGCAACAACAGCCCTGGAGAACTTGAATTGCGGCCACAAGAGCAGTGCAGTTCTGTATGTCACCTGCTTTTTAAACACATATCTGTGCTGTATTGACCGTACAGAAACCTGGGTGTCAGGTAAGAGTATGTGATGTCTGAAATGCAACTGCAGGTCAAGGCTGAAGTGTAGGCAGACAGAGAGTCTTCATAATACCTAAACTTACTTTGTCTTTAGAAGCCAGGAAGTTTGAGTTACATCTTATACTGACAAAGAAATTAGTTTAAAGGACCAAAGTCATCTCTATGGCCTGTGTTATGTGAATGAAGCGTAGCTCACTCAAATCGCATGATCAGCAGTATCATTTGATATTCATTATTGAGCAACTTTATCAAAAATCAAAAGTCCAAAAGCACTCAAGAGGCACAGAGCATGTTCAGTGTGTGGGGTGCACTTGTATGCACAGGCATGCCTGTGCTGGGGATGGAGACAGGAGCAAGGAGCAGGGAGGGGCAGGCTTGATTGGATGTGAATAATGGGCTTGATTTCCAAGCTTTTCATTGTGAAGCCTCTTCCAGACTGAAAACTTTCCTGTTCTTCCTGTCTAAAAGCAGATTTCATGGCAAAACAATTCCAAGACTTTGGCTGTCTTCCAAACATACTTGGAGCTGTAGTATTTTAGCTGATCAGCAGGCTCCTTTAATTTTTCTGTCACGCAGCCAAGATCTCACTGTAGAAAGATAATCCTCTGTTCAGCTTCACCATCTGAAATTACTTTTACTTAGGAAGAAGTGCTGCAGGAAAAAGTGTTTGGCCTTAGTGAATCTGGGATTTCTGTAGACTGCTAATAGATGTTACAGAAACATCAATCTGATTTATATATATATATATATCAGCTGTATGTATGTGTACATATATATAACTTAATAGGAGTTCCAACAAAGTGATAGTAACTGCTGCCCCAAACCAGCAGGTGACTGGTATTTACATAAATTTCTGTAGTCATAAGGTAGGGTGACTCTTCATTGTAAAGGGTCAAATAATTTTTTAAAAAATCTTGTTTATTAAACAGTAGATTATGATACACCTTCGTTGTAAGCAATAATAATGTGGGCTTGTGGGAAGAAAAGTCATGTGATGGCAAGCCATGTCAAATGAAGCTGCAAACAACTACTTCACTTTTTAGTCTAGTCTTCATGTGTCTTGAATCATTTTCTGTTTAAGGGCAGGATCCAGAAACCCTTATTCATAAAAATGACCCGACCACAGGCAACAGCATCGCTCCCTCTAAGGTATATTGTATGCAAGGGCAGGATGCACATACCCTGAGTTACAGCAGAAGATTAGCAAGATGGGAATGTATTAGAAAGCACATTTGTTTATGTATTCAGGTCTTCTTAATGTGTTTTTGGATTCACTGAGTTCAGTTCCCTTGTTCTTCATCATTAATGCTGAGGAGGAGACAGCATGGTGAGCACAGCCTTGCAGGGCTGAATACTGGGGGCTGTGTCTGTACGCTGTACGAGCTTAGACCAGAAGATTTGCTTCTGCTACTACACCCTGATGGTGCTGGGCAGATATTACATGCTCATAGTAAAACCAGAAAATTCCCAATTTTTTTTTTTTTTTTTAATGAGTAATGACAGGAGGGGATCTTATGTCACTAAAACAAACAATAGTATAAAAGGATTTGAAAACACTTTACGCATGACTTTTTCTGGTTGTGGATTTTACCCCTTCTAACTACACTGCTCAGAATCTCAGTTAGTTTTTGTGTCTGTTTCACTCACCGATTATTTTGCAAGGCTTTCAGCTTTGATTGTCAATGCACAGCGCTTCCAGAGAGCAGTTGCAGAGGTCTGGACTACATCTACATTAGCTTGTGTTGGCGACTCCTTTATTGTGTTAAGTTCCTATACAGTGTCTGCCCTTTTCAACGACTAGCTGTGAGGAGATTGCTTTGCCTTCAACAGGGTTGCAGTAATGTGTCCATGTCCAAAATTCCTTTGGGCTATCTTTTTTATAATCCTAGGATTATTGTAGGCTTGCACTAATATCTCCTGATGGATTGTACTAATATGGATTTATCAATGACATTCAGAAGGTACAGGGTGGGGTTTTAAAACTTTCTTTTCCTCTTCTCTTCTCTTCTCTTCTCTTCTCTTCTCTTCTCTTCTCTTCTCTTCTCTTCTCCTCTCCTCTCCTCTCCTCTCCTCTCCTCTCCTCTCCTCTCCTCTCCTTTCCTTTCCTTTCCTTTCCTTTCCTGTTTTCTCTTCTTTTCTTTTCTTTTTTATTTTCTTTTCTTCTTGCCTTGGCCTTGGCCTTGGCCTTGGCCTTGGCCTTGGCCTTGCCTTGCCTTTCCTTGACAGGAAGGTTCCCACCATGCACACTTACCTGGGTGAACTTTCTGCATTTCCCTTTAACTTCTGTTACTACTTTGCAGATTTTTGTAAACAGTGAATGTCAAGTGAAGAACTGCTGATGGTTTGCTTTGTAGTCACTGGGAGGGATTTTTACAATCTCCTGAAGGATACAGATTTTCAGTTCATGATCTTATCTTTATTCTTTAGGCAGTTTGTGTGGAGTTTTTTTTAAATAATATTTCTGTTAAAACTGAACATGACTTCTATTCTGCTTGTGAGAAAACCAGCTCAGGAAGCATCACTGTGTGTATAAACCAAGTTTACATTTACTTACATTTAATTCACATCCTGCAGGGCTGCATTTGGCTTCCTTCCCACTTAACTGACCACCCCCATTTTTCAAGTAAATTTCAAATCTGACATGGTTTTTCCAGGATCTTATTGTTCGTGTGATAATTTCTGCTGTTCTTGCTGTGTGCAGCCGAATAACATCTCAAGCCTGTTCTGACGGTGGGACAGCTGTCCAGGGAATGACATGTAAAGATCTGGAGAACCTCTTATCACACAAGTGATACCCAGATTTTTACCCAAGCATTGCATCTGCCTCCTTCTGTAATTTACTCTTTTTGAAAGTCTAGAAGGTTTTCATGCTGAGGAAGGGGGTTGTCCACAGTGGATCAATGTAGGATGGAGGCTTTACCCCAGAAAGAGACTAATTTAAACAAGTTTAATATATCTCAAGGTGTTCAAATGAGGTTAAATTAACTTAAAACTTAAAAATCACCACAAATAACACTCCCCACCCTCAAGTTTACCATAAAAAAAAAATTATGAAAGGACAAAAAGTGAATGTCATTACTGGAACTCCAGGTTTCTGTTTATCAATTTGAAGGGAGAATAATTCCTGGAGCTCAGTGCTGTTATCCTGGGGTTTTGTAGTGGAATATGAGTTTGAACTCTAAAATTTGCATCTCATCACTCAGTTGTCATTAACTCTGGAGAGTTCTTCTGTCCAGTGTATCTGACAGATCCTAACACTAGTTCTTATTTTTACAACTTGAAGGAGTCCCTGATTTTCTCTTCCTTGGCAGTGTGCAAACAGAAAGGAGAAAAGAAAGTCCCTCCCCTCCTCAGATAAACTCTGACCTAATTTGAGCTAATCCCAAGAAGGGCAAGTGCCACTGAACACTGCTGGGGAGCTTCGAGAGGAAGAGGACACTGAAGAGCTTTGTGTAGCAGTCCAACATGAGTTAAAGCTTAGTCACGTATTAGCTCAATGTTTATGATGTTAGCCACTCTACATACAGCATCAGCTTCATTCCTGCAGATGTTTCATTGTTACAGAGGGTTTTTTTGATGGAGAAAGTTCAGATAAAACAGCAGCTTCAACATACAATTCTGCTCAAAGTAACCAAAAATCCCCAGAGTACAAACTCCTGTCCTACCAGTAGTTTTTGTCTGAGTATGAATATTGTTGGCCTTTTTCATGACAGAAGAGGGAATGTTTTTTGCTTCCTTTTGCATGTATTGTGCTCTGGCTCCAATCATAGTGTGGAAATCCTGAAAGGTTATGGAGAGCACAGAGGCCTGAGTATCATTTTAGAAATAGGAGGTCTCAATGCTGATGTGTTAGTAAGTAGAGAAAGCCCAAGGGTTAAGTTTGTGACTTTGCTGTGGATTTGAGCATGAGACCTGCTAGCTTTGATGGTTGTGTTGCGATTCAAGTTGTGGTGCCCCATCATCATTCCTAAAGATTTCTGCAAGAGAAAAAAATCAGAAGTTTGTCGAGCTGTGAGCAACAAGAGAGTAAAAAAAAAGTCAGTGCTATGATAGCAACAGGAAGATTAGTTTTTATTGACTTCTATTGAAATAATCTCAGATACCAAATACATTTTCTACAATGAAAAAGGTCAAAGCCTGACAGTTGCAAAGTAAGCTAGAGTACTGACATAATTTTTGGAATTTGGAAATAATTTTATCACTTTTTGTGCTTGTTAAAGAAAAATACTTGATATTGGGATAAACATGTAAAAGGGAACATACAGAGAATGGGTGGGTGGTCTTTGGTTGGGTTTTTTTTGCTAGTAATCAAGAAGTGACTTTAGCACTAAAGGGAGTTATGAAAATACCAGCTGCAGCAGTCCATCCTGAGTGAAGCAGCACAGCCAAGTCTGGGGAAGGAGCATTTTGCCAGGGTACTTGCTAACCAGCACAGAACGATGGCAAGATGCCTTGTTTTTCTGGGTGAAATAAACCGTGCCAGCTGTTTTGAGTGTCATTGTGTTGACACCAGGGACCCTTGCCAAACTGTGTCGATATGGGATTGTATCTTTTGCCACCTTTCCCTGAATTACATCAGAAAAGATTTGCAACATAGGTCTGATCTATTTAATTCAGAAGAGAAGTAAAGATCCTTGGGGTTTTTTTTCAGGTTTATTCTCTAATGAGTAAGCACTGGAGTAAGAGAACAAATACATACTTCTATCTTGCCACTTTTCACTTAAGTCTTAGTAGTAGGGCATACACACAGAACCATTTTGTGGGTTTGCTCTTATTCTTGGTATTAATTTTTCTGTGTGGGGAAATCAGTGCACTTCTCTTTGCCCTTCTTTCTCAATCTGTGAAATGGAGATAACACTGCTCTGAGATTTGAGGTGGCTGGGCAGTGCCACTGCGGGCTAAATCCCAGAGCAGTTTCAGAAAGCCAAAGGAGTCAGCATCACTGTGACTTAGTTGGCACCAGTCCTCATTTGGTCTGGGTGTGTGTCAGCAGAAAAAAATGACCTCAGGAGGATAGGTGAAACTGTAGCTTTTCTACTAGTGACAGTAATGCTGTGAAATATGAGGAAAGATCTGCACTGTTAAAGGAGACATGCTTCTGATGTAAGCAAAGATGTAAGTGTCTTGTGCTTGGTTCTGTGCTAGCTGTAGATCTGGAAGGAAATTAGGAAATGTGGTTGTGAAAGAAAGAAAGATGTTGACCAGAGCACTAGATGATTAGTCTCTTTTCTATAGAAAACCAAGTGTATTCTTTAATGATTGGAAATAAGATATATTCAACTTCAAAGGGAGTTCTTGAAAGGCTGACTCAGTTATACCAGTCTTTTCTCAGTCATACTCCAGCTTGCCCTCTGGGCAGCCCCATAAAGCTGTCCATGGTTTGTTTATAGCCCCATCACTGCCTGTCTAAGATTCCAAGGAGATGCTGGAAAGATAGTTGCATCTTCAGGCAGTACCTGCACTTTGGGAAATTATCTTTCTTCCAGAGCAGAAGCTTTTAAATTCCTGTACTATTGCTCTCGTTCTTCTTTGCTTTGAAGAGAAGTGTCTCTGAATGACTCCATTTCAGGTTATATGCAGTTTGCATCTTTTTTCAAAACTACCCTGGCAGCAAAAAGAGAGCAGGCAAAATGCAGAAGAGTTTTAACATATTGCAGAGCTTTGTTCTAATATGACATGTTATCTGAAAAGTAAAATCTCAGGGGACATTTATTGGAGTGATAGGAGACTGGTGTCCTCACATGTACTTGTTTCTAGCTCTCCATTCCTCATGCAAGCCCTGCAAGGACTATGTGCCAGAATTTTTGCTGTGTAGCTGCTAGCTGATGTAGCTGGTAGACTCGCAGTTTCTCTTGAAATGCTTGAGGTAGGAAGGGGTCATCAGAGAACTGACAGATACAAGGAGTGAAATTATAGTTGAAAATTGTCTCTTTTCAGTTTTAAGCCATTAGAATTCGCAGGCTCCCACTGACCACAGTTGGCTGGCTGCACAGCCCCCAGGAAATTTCTTAATGTACCAGAAACTTTTGCTGACACAGAATGGGTCAGGACTTCCTCTTCTCTTACTGCATCACATGCGTAAGAGACTGATGATCCATTGCACCATGTAGTGGAAGCAGGTGGCTTCTCCTGGCAGCTGCTGCTGCAGATCTGTCTCCAGAAGTTAGTCCTGGTGTTGTACATCTGTGCCAATTAGAGCTTGCTTTGGTGCAGGGCAGTATGGGCCAGAGCCTGTCCCTGTATCACTCTGAAAAGGGGGGAGGGGGAGGTGTAACCTCTCAGAAAATAAAAGATAGCACAAAGAAGAACCAGGCTCAGGGAGCACACTGCAAGGAGTGTCATGCTAGTGCTCCTGATGCGGCTTCTCCACATGATGGGCTTTGTCTGGGGTGTGCTCAGTCCCTGACAAGTGGAGGCCAGAGCTGCACCCAAAGAAGCACATCACATCGATGTTGCCCTTGCTCCCAGAAGTTGGTTGTTCAAATTCTGATCTGAAGTGGAATAAGAACTAGGTATCTTTTTCTTGGGTGTTTATTCTCCCCTCTTTATGTCCAGCCTGCTGCTTAAAGCAGGAGAAAAAATGGTGATGGTCAATTTGTGGGTTGCCTTCTTGAAGCTGGGATGTGTAAACAGTGCTGATGATGTGCTTGGGAGGAGAATTAGGCATGGGAAGGGAGGTTAGAGTAGGTGCTGGGGTGAGATGACTGGAGATTTAGAGGGAGACCGAGCAGGAAAACTGCTGCCAGGAGAGAGGGAGGGTATGCCTTGGGAATAAAGGACAAGGAAGAGGGTCTGTGGAGGGAAGCCAGTGTCACTCCAGTCTTCAAAAAGGGCAGGAAGGAGATTCCAGAAAACTATAGGCCAGTCAGCCTCACCTCC